>CABHPH010152230.1:6302-62499 GCA_902168325.1 Peromyscus nudipes | reverse complement strand
CAAAGGACTACCCCTAGAAGGTAGGCTTACCTTAAGCAGCACTAAAGAGGTAAGCGGACTAATTAGTCCTTTAATGAGATACTGTACTTTCCTTCTCTGAATTCCCACCCTCTACCACAGTCTCTTACGGAACATGGCCATACTAGTTCCTAAGTTTTCCTGCTTTTCTGAAAGATCTAGAAAAAACAAACAGACATAGCTTTTCTTTTCTTGCCATCTCTGCTCTAAGCATGCTTCCCCTAACACTTCAGGCTTCCCCCAACATTCTGTGCTTCTTTACTCTTTCTCTAATGCTTCCCTGCCTGCCATGTGGCTGCTTGTCCACCCTGTGTCTGACCTCCATGCCCACTTAAACAGCATAGCTTTCCCTTACTTCTCCATTCTCTTCCTCTAGGCAGCTGCTGAGATTTACAGCTTACCTGCCTTCGGATGTGTTTTTTTTTTTTTAAACTAATAAAATTGTCCTTGAACTTCTATTTGAGTCAGTTCTTAATTCTTTTCTTAATGAGACTAAGACCACCAGGCAGCAACCCCAATTTCCCTGGTATTGAGACTGAATAGTGCTCGGCTGTAGCGAGCTCAATGTTCCTGACCAATGTTCTGATATTGCTGCCACTTTCAAGTCCAATTTTCACGGCATCTATTTTTTGTTATACTTTGTGACATTGAAGGAAAAATGATTTATCCCAGAACTGAAAAGAGAGACAGCTGGACTGTAATTTTTACCTTTTTTTCTTTACCACCTAGTAATTGTTCAATGTCTGCTTCTGGCTCAGGAACATTTGATACATCTCCTAAAGGGTGTTATTTCTTTCTTTTTGATGATTATAGTTTGAAACAGCAATAGAGATGCCTGGAGTGAAGTGTTCCTAAAAGTAGTGATTAACACCTAGTCAGCCTCAATAGAAGGCTTCAAAAAAATCAGTCTGAAATCACAGCACTTCCTTTTCTTTTTTATAGTATTTTTATTTAAGACAATTTTTAAATTTAAATTTTAAATATATTATGATTATATTCTTCCCCTCTCCCAAGTCCTTCCAGATCCTTTCCCCATCTCTACCCATCCAGCTTTAAGTTCTCTCTCAAAAAACCCAATACAACAAAACAAAACAAAAAGCAAAAATAAAGCAACACTAACAAAACAAAACAAAAAGCCAAAACCACCCAACTGTAACCAAATAAAAGCAAACAAAAAAAACCTGTGGGGCCCATTATATATTGGTCGACTATTCCTGAACATGAGGCCTGCCCTGGAGTGTTTGATATACCCATGGAGAAAATTGACTTTCTCTCTCTTAGCAGATATAATTGATAGTTCAGTTGTTAACCTTTATCCTAGTGGTTAGGTTTCATTCATTCATTCATTCTTTTCTTGGGGAGGGGGTTGAGACATATAACAAAATGAAATATAATAAAACCAAAACTATCACATGGAAGTTGGACAAGACAAACCAACAGAAGGAAAGGGGCCTAAAAGAAGGCACAAGAATCATTCACCCACTCAGGAATCCCATAACACTAAACTGGAAGCCATAATATGTACACAGAGGACCTGGTGCAGACCCGGACAGTCCCTGTGCATGCTGCTTCAGTCTCTCTGAGTTCAGATGAACAGCTTTGCTTATGTTGATTTAGAGGGCCTTGTTTCCTTGGTGTCCTCCATCCCCTCTGGCTATTACTCTCTTTCCACTTCCTCTTCCACAGGGTTCCCTGAGGTATTCAGGGAGGGATTTGATGGAGACATCCCATTTAGAGTTGAGTGTTCCAAAGTCCCTCACTCTCTTCACAATGTCTGTCTGTGGGTCTCCATATTTGTCCCCATATGCTGCTGGAGGAAGCTTCTCTGGTGATGGCTGACCAAGGCACTGATCTATGAGTACAGCAGAATATCATAAGGAGTCATTTTATCTCTACATTTATTTTGTTCTCTTAGACCGGTATTGTCTGGTTTCACCAGGGGTCCCTGGGCTATCTAGTCTCAGGTTCTTGACCACTCAAGCAGTGATCCATCTTGTGGGGTGGGCCTTAATTCAGGTATTGGTTGGTCACTCCCACAGCATCTGCGCCACCATTGCCCTAGCGGATCACCATTGTAGAAAAAATGTTTGTGGCTGGCTTGATGTTTACCTTTCTCTTTTGATAGCCTGCGGAGTACCTTTCTGTACCAGAGATGCTGGAATGTAGGAGTGAAGGCTCTCAGTAGGCACCAGATCAACATCTCCATTGGATATAGGAAAAACCTAGAGTGTTGACAACAGCCTGAGTTGTTTGGGGATTCCCATGGGGCCCTATTGGCCAACAACACAATTAGTTGTAACCACTTCCCAGTACTGGAAGCTTCATTTGGTGACAAGAGATTGCCAGTGGGGGGTTCTGTCTCCCCTATTATTTGGAAATTTCATTAAGATCACCTTCATGTATGTATATATTTTAGGAAGTTTTTACTGTATTAGGTTTCCTTATTACCCCTCAAATGCCCCATAATTTTTCACCATCTCTCCCCATATTCTCTTCCACAACCAGAAATATACACTGGAAAAAAGCATCTTCAACAAATGGTGCTTTTCAAACTTTATTGCTTCGTATAGGAGAATCCAAATAGATCCATACTTATCACCCTGCACAAAACTCATCTACAAATGGACCAAAGACCTTAACATAAAACCCAGATACACTGAACCTGATAGAAGAGAAAGTGGTGAATAGCCTTGAACTCAATAGAACAGGAAAAGACTTTCTGAACAGAACATCATTAGCACAGGCACTATGATCAACAATAAACTGAGAAGCTTCTGCATAGCTTCTGCTCTCCCCACTTGATCCTCACGTTCCAGCCCCCTCCCATCCATCCATAATGCTCTATCTAGTCTATTTCTCTTTCCCAATGAGGTCTATCTGTTCCTTCTAGTCCCTTGCTCTATACTCTCCATCTGTGGTTCTATGCTTATCTTGCTTGGTTATCATTGACTTAACAGTTAATAGCCACACAGAAGTGAATACATAGCATATTTGTTTTTCTGGGTTTAGGATAACTCACTCAGGATGATTTTTTTGAGTTTCATCCATTTGCCTGCAAATTTCACGATGTCATTTTTATGACATCATTTTTAATGGTTGAGTAATACTCCATTGTGTAAATGTACCACATTTTCTTAATCTATTATTCTGTTGAGGGACATTTAGGTTGTTTCTAGTTTCTGGCTGCTATGAATAGAGTAGCAATGAACATGGTTGAGCAAGTGTCTCTGTGGTAGGATGAAGTATCTTTTAGGTATATGCCCAAGAGTGGTACAGCTGGGTCTTGAGGTAGATCAATTCCCATCTTCCTAAGGAGTTGCCACACTGATTTACATAGTGTTTGTATGAGTTTTCACTCCCACCAGCAATGGATGACTGTCCCTCTTACTCCATTTCTTCAATAGCATGAACTGTCACTTGTTTTATTGATCTTAGTCGTTCGGACAGGTGTAAGATGAAATCTCAAAGTAGTTTTGATTTGCATTTCCCTTTTAGCTAAGAATGTTAAACATTTATTTGTTTTTCAGCCATTTGAGTTTCCCCTATTGAGAATTCTGTTTAGATCTGTACCCCCATTTTAAAAATTGGCTTGTTTTCTTGATATCTAGTTTCTTTGGTTCTTTAAATTAAAGTACTTGCTGTGCAAGTTTGATGACCTGAGTTCGATCCCCAGAACCAACATAAAGGTGGAAGACAGAACAATTTCCACAAAATTGTCTTCTGATCTTAATACATATAACTCCACATTCACTCACATCACACACACATTCACACAGGACTTTAAAAACAAAACAAAACAAAACAAAACTAAAGGTATTTCCTCAAAACCTAAACTATCACTGTGGTTAGTGAAAGTGAGAGGTTGTGGTGCTCATGTGAGAACTGGAATGGTAGCTCGTTTGACTTACAATAGGGCTCAGATGGTTCATAATCCGCTTCAGCTGCCATCAAAGACTTGGAAGAATTGGATGATGATGCCTAACTCATTCCCATTTGAACCATTATTGACTGACCACTCTGTGGTGAGAGATCACTAGACTGAGTCATGAGGAGTGGGTATTGGGTTTCCTGGATAGTCAAGACACTTGATCAAGAATGGGAAAGCTTGTGAAAAACGAAGTCTGGGAGAAAGTGAAGCAGGTAGACAAATAAAGATGTTTGTGTACAGTATGAAGGCATTCCCACCCCCTGTAGAGGAGGGTTTTAGAATCACTTGATGCAGTGACATGCTCTATCTTCTCAGGGCCTGCCTGCCCAGTTAGTTGTCAAAACATAGGCACTATCACAAGGATGGATATGTATGAGCTCAATGACACGAATTCCCCTGCCAAAGCTCAACTGGCTACTGCTACTACTTCAAACCTAATCTGCAAATGTTGTAAGCCATTATGGAGTCCTCCATATGTCACCATGCCTCAGGCAGTCACCGAGTCACTTGGTGACAGAATGACTACATGGCCCCTTTCCATCCTGGCGAGGGCAGAGACTCCTCATTCTCCCTGGAGTGTAAACACACTCTGGATACCTTCCTGGCCCATACTGCTTTGGCCAGCGAGACCATCTGTGAACTCCCAAATGTCTTATTCACCAATGGTATCCCCAAGGGTATTTACAGCTCCTGATCAAGGAAATGACTTCATAGCAAAGGGAATACACCAGTGGACTCAAGCCCATGGAATTAAATCCCCACCACCTGGAAACAGTTGGCCTATCTGTAAGAAGGTTGTGTGGGGGAGTAAAACAATATTCCCATTGAGTTGGGATAGAAGACTGCCACATGGCCCTCTTGGGTTCTCTATGTCACTGAACTGAAATGAGAGAAAAAGCTCAGTTCTTTCATCTGAGGTGATTGATCCCAATTATTAGAGAATTATTTGAGTAGCTGATATATAATGGAGGCAATAACTGTGTCCAGAACCAAGGGCATTGCTTCAGGTGCCTCAGTTCTTTGTGCCCACAGTAAGTGGTACCAGGAAACAATAGCACCAGCAACAGTGACAACGCAGAATAATTAATAGCTTGTATCTTTAGGAATGAGGATCTGGGTCACTCTGCTAATAAAAGAAACCAGGACACCAAGGTTCTTGGCTAAAGGCAAGGGAAACATGGAAGGGACAGCAGAATAAGCAGCCATAAATGTAGACTCTGGTTTCATAGCCAATGGCAGGAATGAACGCTCCAGCCTAACCTGTGTTCTCTGCTTGTTATATGTGTGTGCCTATCTGTGGATGATAACCACCGTGTGTGTCCTGGGGGTTACCTCTGCAATTTAGGTTTTAGTTAACAGATTCTCCAGTAGGATTATGACTGCACTGGGAAGTCACTACAGTAGACCTCGTTTTAGAATCTCATTTCATTTCATTCATGCAGAAATGAGAACTCAACCGGTTACACAAAGGATTCTTATGTCTCTCCAGGTGGAAGCAGAGATGTACTGTGTTTAGAGGGTACAGATGTCAACTGACCAAAGGGCTGGGCTGTGCCAATTGTCACCCCCCTTGCCTCTCAGCTCCAAAGCCACCGTTCACTGTCCTGTGTGCACACTTCAGTAGTTCTTCCTGCTGCCTGGCCTAGGATTGGAGCATCATTAGTAGAGGAGAAGAGACTTGCTAAAGTTCAAATGTGAAATGTCCCAACCAACAGAGGTTCATGTGTTTGAAAACAAGGTCCCCAGTTTGGGGTGCTGTTTGAGAAGGTGTGAATCCTTTGGAAAGTGATGCCTAGCCAGGAAACACAGGCCATGAGGGGAGGGCCTTTGAAGGTTATTTCCACCTCCAAACATGCTCCCACCAATATGGAAGTGTTTTAGTGGTCATGCCTTACCTACCATGTTGGACTGAAACCCTGTGAACCAGAAAACTGTGAGCCAGAAAATCTCTTCTCCCTCAAGTCATTTCTGTCAGGCATTTGGTCTCAGAGAAAACTAGCTAATATAGGGCTCTCCTCCCTGGTTCCTGGGTGCTCCTCTGTCTTTGGTTGAATAGTGTTCCTTCAAATCACATTCACTCAAACTGTGTGACCTTATCTCAGAACACAATCTTTACAGAAGTGAGGGATTTAATATGAGGGCCTACGGGATCGGGGTGGGTCTTCCTCCACGGACTGATGTTCCTTTAAGAGGAGACAGAAGAACAGAGACAAAAGAGAGAAAGCCATATATCTTAGGGTTGCCAATGCTGTGAGAAAACACGATGACCAAACACAACCTGGAGAAGAAAGTGTTTATTTTAACTACATTTCCACACCATAGTCTGTCATCAAGGAAATCAGCGCAGGAACTCAAGCTACGAACCTGGAGACAGGAGCTGATGCAGAGGCTGTGGTAGAATGCTGCTCACTGGCTTGTTCCTCATGGCTTGCTCAGTCTGCTTCCTTGTACACGCCAGGACCACTTGCCCAGGTATGGTACCACTCACACTGGGCAGGACCATCCCACATCAATCACTAATTAAGACAATATTCCCACGGACTTACCTATAGGCCACTCTTGTGGAAGTGTTTTTGCAACTTGTTCTGCCTGTTTTGGCCCTGTGTGCCTGAGTCCTCAGAGCTAGCTCTTCTTTCACCCTGCTCATTAAGAATTACTGCTCTTGCAGAGGCCCTTGGGTGGTTCCCAGCACACACATCAGATGGCTCACAACTGACTGTAACTCTAATTCCAGAGGATCCAGCACCTCTTCAGATCCCTGCACACACACATGCACATGTAGGCATGCACACATATATAAATAAATATTTTTAAAAGAAAAAGAGAGGTGAGTGTATCTGTGTAAGTTCAAGGCCAGTCTGGTCTACATAGCGAGTTCCAATCAGGGCTACACTGAGAAACCTTGTTTAAAGAAAAGAAAAAGAGCCAGGCGGTGGTGGCGCATGCCTTTAATCCCAGCACTCGGGAGGCAGAGCCAGGCAGATCTCTGTGAGTTCAAGGCCAGCCTGGGCTACCAAGTGAGTTCCAGGAAAGGCGCAAAGCTACACAGAGAAACCCTGTCTCAAAAAAAAAAAAAAAAAAGAAAGAAAGAAAAAGAAAGAAAAGGACATGAAGTTGGGAAGTAGTAGATAAGATGATCCTGAGTGGAGTTGTGGGGGGGAATGAGGGGTGGATATAATTAACACACATTGTATACATGTATGAAATCCTTTTTCAAATAACAAATTTTTAAAACTTCAGAAAAATTGCATAATCCAAGCCCCATCACAATTTTGGTCAGTAGTTCTGGGGAGTACCCAGCAATCTGCATTCATGACACTTCATGTCAGTTTGCAAGCACCTGCAGAGTGCTCTGTCATTCTGCAGCTGCTTGCTTTCTGCAGGAGACCAGTCTTCATTCAATGGTTATCCCAGCCCCTGGCTGGAAAACCGATAGATGCTTTAAGGGCTGCTGGCTCTTACATAGGGTGCAGAGTGAGCTACATACGAGCCTATTTTCAGAGGCTGATTTTCACACTAGAGTCTTGTCAAACCTCCCTGTTTCAATCACATGTAGCATGCGGAGTGCCAGCTGCTGTACTCCCAAGGAAGTCCAAACCAAGGAAAATAATGGCACACTATGTTCATAGCTGCCAGGGATGCCGCTGCATGGAGAGAGCCCCAGCTTGAGTCCCACCACCTGGGACTCAGCAGTTCCTAGCTTGAAGGACTGTAAGAAGGGGTCCTGCTAACTCTGGAGCATGCTCGCTGTGAGCTTTTCAAGTCTCCACCAACTCCAAGCAGCCTTGAGGGACTGAAGGTGCTTCCCCAGATGCCAGCAGGAAATTGGACCTGGCAGTTCTAACATGACTGTAAATGCTGAAAAGACACAGCCCCAAGCTGTAGGGAGCAGTTAACAGTCTCACTGGATGTGGAACTACAGAGAGCAGACAAAAATCCAGGGAACGGGGGAGATTCTGAGAGGTAACAGTGTTCACAAAGGCTCGGTGGAGGTTTTATTTATTTTTACTCTATTCATTCATTCATTCATTCGTTCGTTCATTCATTCATTTATTTTACTCCATTTGTGTGTGTGTGTGTGCGTGCGCGCACACTTGTGGGACGTCAGAGGACAACTTGTGGTCATCAGTTCCCTCCTTTCACCATGTGGGTCCCTGGGATCATGCTCAGGTCATCAGGCTTGGCAATAAGCTCCTTTATCCACGGAGTCATCTCACCAGTCCCAAGAAGGTTCTAGAATATGTGTCCCTAAGATGACTCAGAAAAATGATCGCCGGAGACCTCAGGCCACTGGTCTACCTTTACGCAGGCTTGGGGACTGAACTAGCATTAGTACCGTCAGTCTCTTTATTCCCTACTCCAACCCAACAACTGTACTAAGAATTTTAACTGAAGGCAGATCAAAGTCAGTACTCCCATGTCTGAATATACTTAATACAGCCGAAAATAATCTTTATTTGCAAATTGGTCTCTTTCAGTGATTCATTAAAATTCTTTGACTTGCGAATGGTGCAAAAGTGGTACGAATAAAAAATGAATGATACCTTGGATTCTGAATTTTTATCCTTTTCAGCACTAGTGAATGTCGCATAGGATGTCATGAGGTTGAGCAGGAGGCATGATCCACAGCCATGTGATTCCAAGGGCAAACAAGCCACAGTTGATCGTACCCAGGTCAGGAGCAATCAAGATGTCCTTCAGTAGGTGGATGACTAATAAACAGTGGGGCATCCAGAAAGTGCAACATTATTCTGTGATGCAAAGCACAGCCTCAAAAGATACGAAGCTTCAATGCATGTTGACAAAGTGAAGCCAGGTTGAAAGGTCGCACACTGCAGGGTCTTGCCTACTTAACACCCCAGGAAAGGCAAAATTCTGAAGATAGTAAAAGGGTCAGAGCCAAAAGGTTGAGGTAGAGGAGGGGACAGATCCTTAGGTGAACCACAAGGGATGTTCAGGGAATGGAAGCCATCGAGTATGACATGACAGTGGGGAATGTATGCCACATTTAGCTACAATCCATAGAAAAGGGGAGAAGCTGATGTTAGTCCTTTAATATAATAACGGAACATTGCCAGTTGTCAGCCACAGTACATCATACTGAAATACGATGCTAGAACAGGTAGGAGGGAGGGGCTTTATGGGACCTCTTTTTCTGCTTCTTTTCTTGTAAGACTAAAACAGATCTAAGATACAGCCCAGTCATTTGTGGGAATGGGAACCTGCTGTATGCTAGGTAAGTGTCCCCCAAAAGCTTAAAGGCTCTGGTTGTAAGTTTTCAGTAACATGGGGATGAGACCTTGGTGGGGGGGCACATGGGCCACCCTGGCACCTACTCTTTCTCTTCCTGCTCCCTGACTTCCTAAGGTAAGCCAATTCCTCTCCACCCCACCCCCCCCATGATAGCTGCTCATTACAATGGAGCAATGGAGCCAACATCATAGACTGAAACCTCTAGAGCTGTGAACCAGGGGATGGTTAGCATGGCTAGCATGCTCAAAGCCCTGGCTTCAATTCCCAGAACCATCTGAAAGAGAAAATCTGGCATGGTGGTACACATCTGGAATTCTACCAGTGGGAGGCAGAGGCAGGAGAATTTTAAGTTCAAAGTTAGTCAGAAATTCAAGGTCATCCTCACCTACACAGCAAGTTCTAGAGAAACCTGAGCAACATGACACCTGCCCTACACCCAAAAAAGAAAAGCAATACATAAATAAATTGTAGACTTGGGAATATAGCTCAGGTGACGGAGTATTTGCCTAGTATGCACCAAAGCCTGGGTTCTATCCCCAGTACCACATAAATGGGCTGTGGTGCTTTATACCTGTAATCCTAACACTTGGGAGGTCAAGAGAGGATCAGAACTTTAAAAAATAAAATAAAAAATTTTGGAGGCTGGAGAGATGGCTTCATAGTTAAGAGCCCTTGGCTGCTCATGCAGAAGACCCAGGTTCCATGTTCCACAAACACATGGCTCCCATTCCAGATGACTGGATGCCCTCCTCTGGCTTCCTCAGGCACTGATGTACAGTTCTACATGCAGGCAAAACATTCATACACATAAAATAAATATTATTAAAAATTAAAATTGTGAATGAAAACAAACTTTTCCTCTTTTTAAGTTAATTGCTTCATGTACTTAAAAAGAGTTTTACAATAACAGAGAGTAGCTAGCAAAACATCTAAACTGTAAGAAAATGGGGAGAGAGAGAAAAGAGAGGAAGAACTCAGGAAGCTTCCAGCAGGAGTAGCAGGACATCTGCAGTAAAGTTAGGTGAGAAGAACTGAGGGAGGGGCTGAAGACCCTGGGAATGCCAGATGAAAGCTGTTTGTTTCCCATTTGTAGATGTCTAGTTTCCACAATGCTGTTTTTATTCTATCTCATTGCTTGTATCAGATGAAATCCCCACCAACTAAAACACAAAACAAATAATTAGTCCAGACCCAAATTCCTGCAAAATGAATTCGTTAACACTCTGAGCATTTTACTGCAAGGCTAGATTCACAAGAAACCAGTCTGATCTCTAAGGGCCAGAAAACTCACTAAACCAAAAGGGGAAAAACATATTAGAGCTGAAATCAGTAAGCAGTGAGAACAGGAACCCAGCAGTTTCCCCTGAGAATAACACTGAAACCCAATGTGGGGACAGAAGACTAATTACAGAAATCTCTAGAAAGCATAAGAGCTGAGCCGAGACACATGTCTTACACAGGATGGAGTGGTGCCAGGTTGTCAGAGGCCCCAAGCTCAGGAAAGGAGAAAGGAAGCTTAGATCTGCAGAGGAACATCCCTCAGAGCTCCCCGAGAACACAGTAAGCCAAACAGGACTTTGGAACAGAAACACAAAGTGACAGCACTTGGAAGACTATGGCTTATCCACTAAGGGTGTCTGCTGCTCTTGCCCAGGACCCCAGTTCCATTCACAGCACTCACACCAAGGGGCTCACAGTCATATATAACTCCTCCTCTGGCCCCTGAGAGCATGCCCGCACACGTGGTGCATGTACACGTGCATGCATGCATGCGCCCCCTCCTCCCCCACCCTCCCACAAGAAAGACCAAACAACAGGACCGTCAAGACAGCTCAGCAGGTAAACACACTTGCTCAGCAGATCTGGTGACCAGAGTTCAACTTCAAAATTGTCCTCTGACCGCCACACACGCCTGAGCATGCACACCCCTACATATTTAAAAATGTTTTAGAAGAAAGCACACACACGCCGGGCGGTGGTGGCGCACGCCTTTAATCCCAGCACTCGGGAGGCAGAGGCAGGCGGAGCTCTGTGAGTTCGAGGCCAGCCTGGGTTACCAAGTGAGCTCCAGGAAAGGCGCAAAGCTACACAGAGAAACCCTGTCTCGAAAAAACCCCCCCCCAAAAAAAAAAAAGAAAGCACACGCGCGCACGCGCACACACACACACACACACACACACACACCCCAAAGAAAATAAACCATGAGAACTACAAATGCTGTATTTAGATTCTGAAGAATTACAGCTATTGGACCTGGCAGGGTGGTGCATGTCTGTAACTTTGGAGGTGGAGACAGGACTGCTGTGAGTTTTGAAACTAGCCTGGGCTACATAAACATGGTCCAGGCCAGCCCGTGCTACATAGAAAGGTCCTGCCTCAAAAGGCCAAAAGCCAACAATAAGAATAGAAATTAAAGCCATTAGAATTAGACACTGATGATAAGAATGCTAACATATTAAGTTACATAAGCAATGCACACTGAACTGTGTTTGTTTATTCACTAGTATTTTGTGTGGTGCTGGGGATGGAACTCAGGGCTCCACCAACGCTAGGCAGATGCTCTACCATTGAATTATATACTGACAGCCTCCCCTCAATCCCCGAACACGGAATTTTTAAAAACTTAAAATTTCAATTAGAAAAAGAAAAAAACCTTTTTCATACAATGTATTTTGGTGATATTATATTCTCTACCCATCCAACTTTGCGCTCTCTCTCTCTCTCTCTCTCTCTCTCTCTCCCTCTCTCTCAAAAAACAAACAAGAAAATTCAAAACAAATTTAAAAAAGGAAAAAATAAAATCAACAATAAATACCAAAACAAAACAAAAAGCATGCATGGCATGGGAATGAACACACACACACACACACACACACACACACACACAAACTCGAGTCTAGTTTGTAAACACTGAATTTTAAAATGATACAAACACAATACAAAAGGGTTGGCCTAGTAAGTAAATGTGGAAGAGAATCAAACAGTTTGAAAACCAGTGACCATTAGCTGCAGTAGTAGTAAGGCTCGTGAGGGGACCTGAGAACGTGTGAACCAATGGCAGGATGAAGACCTGGCAGTGAGATGGAGACAAGGAGATGACATCTGATCCCCCTTCAGAAATGAAAACTAGACAAGAATGTGGAGACATCCTCAAACCAAGTCAATTCATAAAAAGTAGCACTCCGATTCACCTGCAGAAAACCTGGGAACAGCAAGTCAGCAGGTGTCACCTCCTACTTGACGCCATCTGATACTGATTGCTGGACTCACAGCGCAGCTGGGAGAATCCCAGTCTTTAAGATACCATTAACTATAAATCACACTACTATTTGAAATAATACCAATAAAGAAAAAAGTGGTGCTAATTAATAAAAGGTCTGGGGTGACAAGGGAAAGGTGTGTAAGGATGGTAAATGAGTGACTATTTTTATGCACCTGTGAGGTGAGTATACATGTGTCTCGGTGTCAGCCTCAGGGATATTGTCCATCTCTTTTGAGACAGGGTTTCTCACTGGCCTGGAGTGCACCAAGTAGACTTGGGGGCAGGGGGGGAGGGGGCTGACCAGAGAGCCCAGAAATCCTCATATCTGTCTCCCCAGAATGGGAGTGCCATGTTTGACACTTCTACACAGTTTCTAGGGGGAGGAACTCAGGACCTTGGCTTGCAAGGCAAGAACCTTAGATTAAACCATCCTCCCTAGGCCGGTCATTTTACATAAATGTGTGCAAATAAGAATCATGAAAATATCAACACATGGGATTTTAAAAAGATTCAAATTTTGGTTTACAATCATATGTAATTAGGAAAGGGCCGCTCAGAGTGCCCATGCTCTTAAGTCCTTATGATGACGTCCAGGGACCAGAGAACTTTCAGTTGAATAGGGCTTAAAAAAAAAAAATCAGGAAAGTTCAGGAGCAAATATCAGAAGATACTACACACAACCTCCAAACCAGCAGAGACATGGAACCCAAAAGTAGACTACACAGCTGCAATGAAGTCAGCACAAAGATGGCTTAGCATGGAAGGGTGCTTGCTGCCAAGCTTGAGGATCTGAGTTGAAGTCCAATAAAACACATGGTAGAAGACACTTGACTTCCACAAGCTGTCCTCTGACCTCCACGCAAGCACTGTGGCTTACATGTATATGTACACGTACACGCACGCGCGCGCGCGCGCGCGCACACACACACACACACACACACACACACACACACACCCCATATTAAAAACAAATGAACAGCACAGAATAATGATAGGATTCCATTGTGGAAATAATGACATTTTTAGGAGGTAATTTCACAGAAAATTTCCCATTCCTCTGGCTCTTACCATCTTTCCACCTCCTCTGATCCCAGAGCCTTAGGTGCAGGACTCGTATTATAGATCGGTCAGATTTGTCTGGGCTCCACAACTCTATTTTGGTTGGTTGTGGTTTTCTGTAATGGTCTCCATTTGTTGTAAAGAGAAGTTTCCTTAATGAGGGGTAAGAACTATACTTGTCTGTGGGTAGAAGGACAAATATTTAGCATGCAGTTAGGGATGATGCCAGTTTAGTAAAGTAGCATTTGTAGGTTCTTTTCCAAGATCCATAGCTTCAACTAGCCCCAGGTTTCCAGTACCAAACATAATCTCCCTCTGGTTGAGAGGGCCTTAAGTCCAACAGAGAGCCATTGGTTCCTTTAGAAGCTTGACATCTTCAGTGACCATGAAAGCTAGTCCTCAGGGAGGAGGCTTTTAGGTCAGACCAACTTGGGTCCTCTGGGTCCTGTGTCTAAGGTATACATGTTTTCAGCAGTAGGGATTTATCCTTCACCTCCAAGGATCAAGTAAGGGCAATGTCAATAGCCTATGATGTTTTAGGAGTGTCACGGACAACCCTGACCAAGAACTCAAAGGAGGGATTCTTATGCCTGGTGTTGGCGTTTTTTGTTGGCTCCTGGGGAGAACACTGCCAGTCTGGATGGGGAAATTCCATTTAATCTATATATGGGAAGTATACAGACTTACATGTATTATAAGTATTTTTAGATATAGTTAATAGTATGATTTCTTGTAAATATTTCAGACATCCTTATTGCTATTTAAGTTTACTTACCCCTCCCTAATTAAAGCCCCCATATAATGTATTTTGATCATATTCCCTGTTATCCTCTATACCTTTCGAGCCACACTGAACCCCTTCTTTCCAAGTCCCCTCCATGGCCTTGTTGTGCCCCTCTGTCATCTGTTATCACCTGTGTCTCTTACTGCATATTTGCTGTGATGGTACTTAGGAGCCATTTAGATAATCTCCCTAAGCACCCCCGTCTGTCCGTCCGTCCGTCTGTCCGTCCCTCTCTCTCTCTCTAGATTCCTTTTTCATTTGTTTTGCTTTTCAAGAGTTTCTCTGTGTAGTCCTGGCTGTCCTGGAATTAGCTCTGTAGACTAGGCTGGCCTCGAACTCGCAGAGATCTGCCTGCCTCTGCCTCCCAAGTACTGAGATTAAAGGCATGTGCACCCTGGCCCCCTGTTGCCTGGCTTCAAGATTCTTTACATCTATCTGCAAAGACCCCTTTCCGTGTAAGGTGACTAATTGTTCCGATGGTGTCTGAGGTGTTATTCAGCACACTACAGCAGTGACATACTCTATATACCATGCTGGGTTCTTAGTACTTCAAAGGTATTGCTTGATGCTTCTAAGACAGGAGAGAGGTGCTGTTTCCATTCCCAGGGGGCAGGGCTGAGGTAGAGGCATCAACAGCCCTCCTGAGCATATCAACTTTGCAGCTCTGAGCTGTTAACAGAAGCTATTTAGCTTTCTATTTTGAAATTCCAGATTTACATGAAAATTCACAACCACAACAAACACTTTACAAATTCTTTCATCTAGATTCTCCACATATTAACGCCGAGCTTTGCACTATTACTCCCTTTGCGTGTGTTTTAGTAGGTTTTTTTTGAGACCCAGTTGCACATACCATGTTCCATTCTCCCTGAAAAATATAACAGCACACTTAAAAAGTGGGTGGTGGTGTTTCTATCAAGTTACCAAAGTATAATTATCCAAACTCAGGAAGCTAATTTACTGACCTTTACTTGAATTTCCCCAGGGGTCTGGTGTTTAGAACTGGATCCAACACAGGACTATTCTGCTGCACTCAGTTGTCACATCTCTTCAAGTCTTATCTGAAATGTGTTCTGACGAGTACAGTATAGGCTCATGAGAGATATGATGACCTCTGAATACAGTCCAGGCTGGCCTTGAAACTGAGAGACTCTTGCCTCAGCATCCCAAGTGCAGGGATCACAGGTGTACAACACCATGCCCAGCTAGGCTCAGAATTTTGTATAATATTCCTTGACTTGCAGTTTTTCTTGCTACTTCTTGACTAGATCCAGATTATACACTGTGGTTGGGATGTTGTGTAGGGCTAAATGTCTTCGTGTACAACAGGATACACAAATAGGAATTGTCTTAATGGGGGCTGGAGGGATGGCTCAGCAGTTAAGAGCAATGGCTATTCTCCCAGAGGACCTGGGTTCAATACCGAGCACCCACATGGCAGCTCCCAACTGTTTATAACTCCAGTTCCATAGGATCTGACATCTTCTTCCAGACACACACACACACACACACACACACACACACACACACACACACACACACACACACGGCACACTGACACACATGTAGGCAAAACATCCATACACATAAAATAAAATTCAAAAACTGTCTCAAAAATGGCAATATTAGAGACCTTTTGAGAGACCTTGAAAAAAATAAAAACGAAGTTGGGAGTGGGGTGTGTTGGGAGAATATTGGGAAACTTGGAAAGCAGCAATAGGGGGCAGATTGGATATTTCATTGACTGTATGTGTGAAATTCTCAAAAAAAAAGCAATCTTGCTATATAGCCCAGGCTGGCATCAAACAGCCGATGCTAGGGATTCTGTTCAGTGGTAAAATATTTGCCTAGAACGCATGAGGTCCTGAGTTTAATCTCCAGTACCATCAAGAGCAAAACTATAAAAAATTAACATAAAAGAAAACCAGGTGTGGTAGTCCACACCCATAATCCCAGCACTCATGAGGCAGAGGCAGGAGGATTCAAAGACCAAGGCCATCCTCAGCTACAAAGTGAGTTTGGGGCCAGCATGGGATACATGAGGCCCGGCACATGCGAGAATACGGAGAATATGAAGTTGTCAATGGAAAGCTGAACACTGTGACTACAAAATATGCTTCGCTGATTGAATGGCTTCGAGTACACAGTTTAGTAAACTTTTCTTTTCAAAGCCCTTACTTCAAATTTACCTTTTCCTGTCATTACTTTCTTCCTTGAGTGTTAAACACAGGAGAGCACCTGACACACTGAAGCAGCTAAAGCCAGAACAGGAGAGTTTTGAAGCTGCTGAGGGATTTCCCAGCTGGGACTACAGCTACCATCTAACTGGTTCCAGGAAACAGAGTTTGCACCTGCAGCTTATCATGCTTGTAGACCAGTCCTCCTCCTCTCGGCCTACAGATGCAAATCTGCCACCTCTCAACCCAAACCACGAGACCAAAGTGGAGGCGCACAGAAAACAGAACCCAGGCTACCAGTTCTATAACAAAATGATGGGGAACAGGATGAAGATGTGCTTTTCATTAAGCTAAATGCCCTATTTAAATGATTATCCTATATTCCGAGATTATGTGTTCCTAACTGGTGACTACTAGAATATCTTACATAACGATTTTAAGAGCAGACAGCATTTTGTGTGTGTATGTTGGTGGGGTGGGGTGTTTTCCTGGCTGGTCAAACTAAAAGTTTGAAATATTTAAACACTTCAATACATTTTTTAAAAATAGACTTGCTGGTCTGTTAAACTATAATTGCAGCCTATGCACGGTGACAGTCCTTGCATATTTCACAGTACTGAATCCTTCCTGGTGACATCCTTGTGTACACGTTGACACTTAAGAGTCAGCCTTAGCTTACTTTAAGGCAATGTAACTGGGGCTTTATTTTCCATCATCAAAAATAGACTTTCATTCAACACCATGGATACATCACTTTTTATTAAAAGCATATATATGAATTCTAATAGGACACCAACTTAGAACAATGCCATTTCCATGACCCATCACTACCACAGAAGGAGTATGTCAGGGTGCAATGCAGACATAAGAAAGCTGGGTGTCTACACGGGTTGTTTTCCTGGATCCCAGTGGTACCACATGATGTTGTTGGTCTTTTTTTTTTTCCCTGGAGCTGAGGACCGAACCCAGGACCTTGCGCTCGATAGGCAAATGCTCTACCACTGAGCTAAATCCCCAACCCGATGTTGTTAGTCTTGAGGGACATTTTGGTCCACTTGCCTTTACATTTCAATCATACTATACAGTGTTCAGTACTTACATACATTTGAACAGAAAAGACATAATATGTGTTACAAGGATAACATTTGTGGAGCCATGTGTCAGAAAGAACTCTGTATTTCGATTCTCTTTGTCATTAGCTACTTTTGAGAAGAATGGTTCCATATAAATACATAAGCTGGAACATATATTTAGAAAATCTTAATCTATGTACACTGCATTGCGTCCACCCATAACAAATCAACTAAGCCCTGTTCCTTCTAATGTTAAACAACAAAAAAGTAGCTAGACATTACACTTTATAGTAGGTTCCAAACAATATATAAGGTGACCATTGGCATTCTGGGATTTGTTCCTTTCTGTCAAAGTATTCTCAGACTTTTGGCATTTACATTCAAATTACTTCAAATTACTCCTGGTTGTATCCAGAATATATGTTAAAAGCCTCTAAAAGGAGTTTGTTTTCCTACAATTATGCCAACATTTGGCCGTGTTAGTAATTACTGAGACAACAGTGGAGACTCTGGGGACAGGCTGGTACCCTGGGTGAACGTGTACAGGTCCAGGCATTTGGTACCTCAAGGGGCTCACTGACTCATCAACACTTAGTTCTTCTTGGTTTTCTTCAGATAGCGAGTCCGCAAGGACTTGTTGAAACCCATGGTTATTTTAAAATAAATCCAACGAGGCAAGATTGAGTTTATTGAACCCTAGGGAAAGAAATTGGGGAGATACATAAGCACAGCCCACAAATGAGCTAAACTGAAGTGAAGCCTATCGGCCATCTTTCATTTCTCAACACTATTACTTACAGAGATTTTACAGTTCTTAAGTATACAGTTTGAAATAAAATACAAATGTCTTTTTTAGGATTAATGATATGTACCACCTTGTCTGGCAAAGTATACATTTTGATCCTATGAGATAATATAGAAAGAAATGCCCAAACTAGAAAATATAGAAAGATTTAGAACTATACATACCATGAGAGCATGGATCACATATCCAGTGGTTCGGGACTGCAAACCTACTGTTTTAATTGCAGACTTCACAAACGTCTCTGCAGAGGGCTTATCCAAAGTTGGCTTCCGTATTTTTGCCAGTTTTGTAGCTACAAAGTATGGCAGGACACTCTAGAAAGGATCCAAACACACACACAAAGAGAGAAAAAGACAAAACAAAACATGCCATCAATTAGGAAGGCTACCAACTCCAAACTAAGCATGACGCCTGACTGTTTGTCCAGCCGTCGAAGATTCCTCATGAAATCTAGAGTCTGTATCTTTAGAGAGAGGGACAGCCACGCTACTATCTAAAGCTGACTTCACAGAACATATAACAGCAAAGCCATGAACTGTACTACAATGACCTTTGGGTAAAACAGGATTGGAGGCTGGGAAATATGAAAAATAAGCAGAAGCAACCATTTCTGAACCTTTCAAAGGAAAGCAGTGGGCAGACATCTGGGGAGCCGAGGCTCAGGCTGTCCCTCCTGTCCTGGTCAAGCAGGAGATTCCGGTGTCCGATGGGGAGCATGGCTTTGCCCCAGCACTCCTGGTGAATTAAGTGTGTCCTATCAGCTTCAGTCCTTCTCAAAGACACATTTCACTCCCCAACCTTAGCTTACCACTCTCTTCCCTCATGTCCTCACGTCCTGCTCCTCAAGTTTTACAAGCTGCTATTGTTAAGACAGGACCACATCTTCTGTTTTGGGAAGAGCTGGTGTAACAAGAAGAAAATAGCCTGGGTGACAGAAGTCACATGGCAGGGCAGGTGTCGGGTTGGGAATGCAAACCTGAGCTTTTTCAGGCACTTCACAAATGCTAGGTTCTCCACTGCATATGCACTCAGTGTTTTGGGCATGACAGAACACAAGGGACCTCCATCATAATGAGTCTTGGAGACATGAGGAGAGAGGTTCCTTTTGTGATGCAAAAAGACCTCAGATTTACAGTAGCTCACCAAACACTTGTTCCCCTCACAAGTGTAGAAGAAAGAAAGGATGAGGTCTGTTGGTATTGCTATTTAAGAAAAGGATCAGTTCAATATGTGGTTGAAATGAAAATGTACACATTACATATAAAGCTGAGGTCTCTCCACACTCTGGATTTCTTTTCTGCTGAGAGTAGAAGGAACAGCCCCACATCTCTTTGGGGGTTTGCATATTCATGCATTTTTTATAAGTTTGTATCCTTCTCACTCCCAAGTATAAGTCCAAGAATAGCTCATGGTCCTTAATGTGTGAGCTAAATTTCAACCCATGTATTAAGACATCTAACTCGTCTGATTTTCCATCTTTCTCACCCTTGAAGACAGACCCTGCGCTAAGTAACTCCCACTAGAGCACGTCAACGGGGGATGACTTTGATTATGTAACTTGACTTCTGAGGATTTCTTTATTGGGATTATTAATACACCTTTATCTCTCTTTTTTTAATGAGCAGAATGTTTTGTCCATTTTGTGCTATCAGTATGAAGACAGACCAGGGAAGGGTCACGTTGACAGGCTGTGAATCGCGGGGTCCAATTGTTTGCTCACTACCTGGAATAGCCAAGCAGGGCAGACCCATGTGTAAACAAACTCTGATAGCAGGTAACAGCAGGCATGTGCACAGCTTTCCTCATCTTTTTGCCTCAGGCTTCCTGGTTATAATAAGACTGAGAAGACCTTTCCAGAGGACACAGTCTACAAGGGGTGCTGGGAAGTCTTGAGCTCCAGAGATGAAGCCAGCCTGTAACTATGTCTTTCACCTGTGCATAATGCTCTGCACCTTTCTTTCCTCCATTTTTCTCTCTCAGAAGATGTAAGTGGCATAAATTGACTATTTTGATAGTGCAGGAGAATTCAGTTGCACTGCCTGACTGAACCACATGGTGGCACCACAAGATAACGCATGGCTTTAGGGTTCAGCTAGCCTGTGGTGGGATTCGAAGGAGCCTCCAGCTATGGGGGGCGGGGAGGACGCGGGAGGGGGGCGGGGGACAGGAAAAGACATGTGTACTTGGGAATTCCTGGTGGAGTTATATTTTCCCAACTAAGAAATGGAAATGCTACGCTGGAAGGCTTGGGTACTTCTACCCTGGAAGTCAAGGTGGCTAACAGTGGCCTAAGGAAGTATGAAGGGTTCAGAGATAAAACAGCTTTGGGGCTAAGACCTAAAGGAAATAGAGGACTCAGCCCAGTAAAAAGATAAAGGAACAACAGGAGCAGAGAAGAGTTGTGAAGAGCAAGGCATCCTCAGGGGACTGAAAGGAGTTTGGTACAGCCTAAAAGAAAACAAATCCAAGTGCTGAGCAAGCTCTCAAACCCAACCAAGACGACAAGTTGTATCCACCTCCATTCTCAGTGCTGAAAGCAGCACTTGGTACACAGCCAGGCAGTGACAGTCTACTGAAGGCAGTATGGAATTGTACTTCATATGCACTGAACATATGCACATATTCACTGAACAATACTGAGGCCCTTTCCACTCAGCCAGCATTTTAAATATTCTGAAGCTAAGAAAGATCATCTGTCTCAACAAAGGCAAGTCTACTGATCTAGCTGCGAAGGATATTAAAAGGAATATGTAAAAGTATAAAAATGGAAAGTATAGAAATGTTTATATCAAAAAGCTACGAAGGTAAATAAATACCCAAGAAACAATAACTCATCCATTCTCTGCCTATGCAGGAAAGCATTATGGGAAACAAAATCAGAAATACACCTATACTGTAACAGGAAGTTTTTCAACAGAGTAACACTGAAAAGTCACTTAAGCTCAACAAATCACCATTACAAATTTTGCCCCCTCAGAAACAGCCTGACCCTGACAGCCACAGCTGTGGGCAAGTACCCTAGTTTCCAAATTTAGAATCTCAAATGGAAATAATTAGTTAGGCCATAAGGCAGAGCTGATGATGCTGTGTCTCTGCTCAGTTTATTAAAATAAAAAGTCCCTGGAGACCACAATTTGGTATATTATTCTCCCCTTAATCCCTGGAGTAGATTGCTTAGACTATGGTCTTCACAGAGCACGTGCTCTGGACACCATGGGTAGTGGGAAGAAGGAAGCCAGAAGCCACATGGCAGATGTGCAAGAATCTAACACTGAGTCTTGGAACTTCACATGGCAGAGTCAACTGTGAACTAGGTAAGACTTCTCAAACCTAAAAACAATCAGAACTTTCTGTGCTAATGCTTTGGGGAAATGTGAAGCAAGGAGTAGCAGCCTTTGCTCTTTTGAACAGGATTCTTCTACATGTGGCATCTAATCTGTGTCAATGTGCCTTCTCTAGACCCATGTGGTCCCTCCCTCCCTGCTTCCTCACCTTTCTTCTGGTCCAGCAAAGGAAGAGCATAGCTAAGCCAGCTCCAGGACAATTTCAGCATTAGGCTGACAGCAGTCAGCACACAGTCTTCTGTTGTTTTCTTTCTTTTCCAAGTCGCATGTGATGTGTGTATGTGTCAGAAGGATGTGCGTTCAGATCTCTTTCTTTGATCACGCTCCACCTTTTTTCTTGGGGGCAGGGTCTCTTGTGGAGCCTGAAGCTGGCCAATGGGCTTCAGGAATCTGCCTGCATTCCTTCTTCCCCGAGCCCAAGCCATCATGTCCAGCTTTACTTCACTCTCACTGACTGAGCTATCTCTCTAGTCTGTATACATTCTTAAAGCAGAGGCTGGGGTTCCTGTGAGTTCAGGGAAACTTCACTTCTTTTTTAAATCTGTGTCTTCACTTATCGAAACCTCAGGATCTGAAGTCCCCCAGAACACCTGAATGACTAAACACGTATTTATAGTCTAGCTGTATGCATTTCTCTACTTGCAGACTATGAGTTTTCCATAAAAGTCCTCTTGACTAACTCAGTGGTTACAAAGAACTTAGACAATCCAGAAAATGTGAGGTAAAAGAATCTTTCTGATGATAGATATGTCTGCAACAAGAATAAATTCTAGCATTTCTTAGGTACACTCTGGGTGACTACTGATCCTACAAAGAACCTGCCTTCAAACATGTGGAATATGTATGTTAATTGTACAAAAAACAGTCCCCAATTTTACAGAGGGATATGGGCAAAGAGCATTGATGGTGGAGGCCATATCTGCAGTTAGGTTATCAAGAAAGGCCTCTCAGATAGGATCATATTTGAGTGATGTTCTGATGCTCCAAGGGCAGATGCTAGCCTGGGTGATCTGACTGCAGGGCCTTTACACAGAGGTGAGCAGCCAAGGTGCTACTCTGTGGGTCCCAAAACTCAGAATTTTACTCTAAAGGACATGAGCAGCTTTGGTGGAATTTTAAGCAGGGAAGTGATATGACTGGATTTTGCTTCACCAACTCTGGCTACAGTGAGCAGACAACAGGGGCTATCAGCAAGGACAGCGGTAGAGGGGGTATTTTAGTTAGTGTTGCTATTGCTGTGATAAAACACCATGACCATAAGCAACCTGGGGAAGAAAGGGCTTATTTCCACCTAGTTATAGTCAGTCCATCATCCAGGGAAGTCAGGATAGGAATTCAAGCAGGGTAGGAACTTGGAGGAAGCAGAAGCCATGGGGGAACACTGCTTACTGGCTTGCTTCTCATATCTTGCTTTGGTGCTTTCTTATAGCACCAAAGACCATCAGCCCAGAGATAGCACTGCCCACTGTGAGGTGTCTCCCTCTTTACCCCCCATAAATCATCAATCAAAAAAATGCCCTACAGGCCATTGGGGGGGCATTTTCTCAAGTGAGGTTCCCTCTTCCCAAATGACTCTAGCTTATGTCAAGTTGACTATGCAGCACAGGAGGCCAGATAGGGAGACAGTCCAGGGTAAGACACAATGGTACCTGAGATTAAAGTAGTGGCAATGATGTCACGAGAAGTAGCCAGACTGGACAATCTCCAGAACAGACTTGGTTTAGTACTCAGTGATCTGATGGACTGTACTTCGGGGAAAGAAAGAGGCAGTAGGAAAATAGGGGAGGACCATCAGCCCTGGTTGAAATCAGACCAACCTGAACTAAATCTGGCTTGCTATATACATACAACCTGCACTATTGATCCAAACCTTTAATCCCTGTGCAAGTGGGAAGAACTGCAATCTTTACTATGCTAGGAAGAGTATCAAATAAACAGGCTCAGTGAGAAGAGAGCCCTAGCATGTACTAGCGACTCTCTTCTACGTTTTCTAATGCTCGCATGATCACAAGCAATGGGGAAAGAGCCCATCTCCATCTCTACCCCTGTGAGAGGTGTAGAAACATCAAGTTCCAGAGAAAATCTGCCGGTGGAGGAAGGCCCTTCATTCTCTGGACACACAGTACTCCGTGTAGACTTTAGTTATGTAGATCTTCTGGCACAGGATTACAGCAAAAGGGTCAAGAAAAAAATGACATCACTGGCACCAATGAGATTCACCTGGTTGGAGTCCATTTTCTCCAAGTTGGCACAGTTGTATTTCCAGCAAGAATCCTACATCTTTACATTTCGATTTGGACTCCATGTGCACTAAAAGGCACTCCATTACCTCTTCTACTGTTGGTAGTAATTAACAAGAAAAATGGACAGGGATTTCTGTTTTCAATTTTGGTAGCCATTTCTCAACATTTAGATTTCTTTGAAGCCCAATAGATTTATGATTACTACAAGCAACAACATTTTAACAAAACATATTTTTTTAATCTTAATTTGTCCTATTTGCCTTCTAAATCTCACAGAAGCCGAATCCTTTCTGATTAAAAACACATTTTAAACTGAATTAACGATCAGCTCTCATCACAAAGTACTAGAAGGCAGCAGCTTCATGAAATGGCGGCCACAGGGTTTCCTCACGGTGTTAAGTATAGATTTAAATGGTGTATTCTTTGGTCTCGCTAAGAATGAGAAAATCCACTTCCACTTCAGGGCAGCTGAAACCCACAACTGGGTTCATGCAATCTCATCCTGCTTCCTCACATACAGGGTCAGGCAATGTCAACCCTAGGGGTCAATTTCAGCTGGCAACTGATCTCCTGGTTTATAACACGTTAGGACCATTTTCCCAGGTTTAGGGAGAAAAACTGCATGGTGCAGACACCACCAACACTGAGAACCAAGGCCTGCAGACCCACAGCCTTGGGGTTCCATAAGCCTGGATGAGTAACTCCCTACACTTTCTCCACCTGCAGAGATGCACAGCCTCCATGAGTTTCCACAGCACTCTGACGCTAGGGAACCACCATAATCCCTGTTTTCTTGTTCACTGTCTTTCTTGCTACTATATCCCCAACTGCCACACCAAAATTTACACTCTACATACATACTTCCCGACTGAAGAAATGTGAAGCATAATACACATACCTCTTGTTTTGGGCCTACTGATGGGTAATGTGTTGAAATATCTGTCTTCTTCCTCTGTGTGCCGTGAGGCAGGAATTTTGAGTCTGACTTACCTTTGTTACCTCACTGACAAACAGCAGACACCCACTGACTTTAGACAAGCCATACAACTGTTAATTTTTATTTTCCAATCCGTGACATGAGGTAGGGTTAATAACAAGCTCAAATGAGGCAATAATGAGTGAGCATGGGGTATATTGTAGGTACTCCATAAATGCATGCTTCTTCTCTCTCTCCTCTATACTTACTATTACTCCCCAGTTTTTGATGTCTTTGTACGTCACCTCTTTCATCCCATTTGCCTTCAGAAGTCAGAAATTAAGGCTCAAAGCAATACAGAAATTTTGCCTAGGTCAGATGACCACTGAGTGGTGACAGCAGAACCATATCTTGGTCTGCTGACTTTGTGCTTGGTGTCTTTTCCTCCCTCTCTCTAAGTTCACAAGTAATAAATGGGGTTTGCATAAAGCTAGACTGGACCAAGGGATCACCGAAGTCACCATGCTTTCATTTTGACTATGGCTTTGAAATGACTAAAATCCAAATGGAGTATCTCTTCATAAGGCAAGTTTGGAAGAAAGAGTATAAGATGCTAAATCTAAGGTAAACTGTCTAAGGAAGTAGGATATTGGCATGTTTTAATGAGTCTCTACACTGATGGCTTATTAGTGCAACAGACAGACTCCTATCTTCCCATGTGATATCCTAAGAAGGGCACAGCAGTATGCTCCTCCTGTTGTGGATAGAAGAGTATATCCTGAATCTAGCCACATGTATGTATCAGATATGCCCCAAATGAGGGGTGTTCAAGACAGAAGAGTGGGGAGGAGTGCTGTGCTGTTCCAAAGTGTCCAGTGGCATCAAAGAGTGACAGAGTCCAGATTGAAGGAAACACAAGAAATAGGAGAACAGAATACCTAATTCTAGACTGAGTGCTTTGCTAGAGACTAAAACATTACCAGAACGATGGCTGGGGGCATAGCTCAGTGGCAGAGCACTTGTCTAGTACTTGCCTAGAGGTTCTACATTCAATCCCCAGCACCAGCAAAACAAAAGGAAACTGTCAAGAGGATTAGAGAGCTGGGTGTGATGATGCATGCCTGCAATCCCAGTACCCCAGAGGCAAAGGCAGGAGGTCTGAGTTCAAGGCCAGCCTGGTCTATACTTCAAGACACTGTCTCAACAAACAAACAAACAAGCAGCCACTTTGATGAGCAGGCCAAGGAAAGTCCATTGAGCAGCAGATAAGAGACATGTGAGACCCAGGGAAGCAGAAGGGAAATTTAAATCGAGCGTCTAGGCATGAGATAAAGACTAAGGGAAGATGAACTATGATCTGAGCCTTGACAATGGATGGACTTCCAGGGCTCAGGGACAAAGGCCACTTGGAGGAAATGTGGAACAGACCTAAAGATGAGTCAGTCATAGTTCAAAGGTCAGATCATGAAGAAGACACTACAAGGTCTATTTTAGCCTGAACACAGCTGGAGAATGCTAACAGCCTTAAGGGGTCTGAATTCAATAGTCAACTTCAGGTACCGCCACCTGAGGCCAGTGAGAGAAGCCACCAGTACCTGATCTGTGTGAATGAGATCACCCAAGAAACAGGGGATGGAATAGAAGGTAGAACAAGCCATCCAATCCCCCAAGTCCCCAATCTGGAAGACAGAAACACCACCCAGAGAAAAACGGGTATGTTTCAGCTGGCAAGGGAAAACATCTTTTTGCTCCCCTCAGTGCCCTGGGATTTATTCCCACAGTAAGACAGCCACACTTTTCTTCATAAATATGAATTTTCCTTTTCTTAATAAATTCATTCTAAATTTAGACCTCAAGTGAATCTTAGGAAGAAAGACAATGATGGATGAAATTAAATAATTTAAAATTCATTAATGGGAACAATACAAGCTCATCAAAATACGATATTTCAGAAGGCAAACACTAATGTACTTTGGGTGGTTGCTAGCTATATCAGGTTAATATCAGGCAGAGAATCCAAGGAAACTACCTTTGAGGAAAACAGGCTGTGGAAACGAGAGAAGGGACAGCCTTAGCTACTCCCAGGACTGCTTTCTGTGTTCTGAAGGCAATGCTACTTCACGTCTCTGGAGCCTTCAGAGTACCAGCCAGTGGACCTTTAGAGTTCCTGCAGAGTCTCAGTGGGGCTTAAAAATGACTAAATTCACCAAAAAGACAACAATGTAACACCAAGAGGCATAGGAGCCTCACCTTTTACCAATGTTACTGGCTTCCTTGCTATCAAAATACAATCTACAAGGCGATTCCAGTTACCAGCATTACAAATGGTACCATCATGGAAAGGCATAAAATTCAGGATTCTACCAAACCCTGTCCTCCCCTGTGCAGCCTATAATACAGGGAGCTGAAAATTAACAATACCAAGTCAGTGGTCAGTAGATACCCCTAGGAAGTAAGCTAAGGAGACGGCTTGGATGAAGCAGGCTTTTAGTGGACCCTAAAGATGAGGGAACATTTGCCTCACCCTTCCTCATGATGGGTGACTTAGCTATAATATTACTGAAAATAAAAAGGCTTAGAAAGTACAGCTAGGTAACTCTTAGGCCCAGCTTGATTATCTGGCAACAAGCAGCCTACACTTTGTGGTTTCACCATTTCCTGAGCACAGATGGGTCCCGTAACCTAGTGGTAGGAACAAGGGGTCCAATAGCCAACAGGCCTGGATGTGAATCCTAGATCAACAGGGAAGATAGGTTAACTGTCTTAGCCCCAATCCCCACACTGTGCGTGTGAAATGAGCACAAGTTGCTATACTAAGTGATCTGATCCCAGAAGACCAAACACTGAACGACTCTAGTCACAGGATGGACTAAGAACAGGTAATGCCAGGGAGACAGAAGATAGAATGGTGGTTGCCAGGGACCGGGGGAGAGAGAAAGGAAAGTAGTGGTTAACGGTATACGATTTCAGTTTGGAGAGATGAAGGAAAGTTCCAGAAGAATGGTGGTGGTGACTGTTCAACAGTGTGAATAGACTCATGCCACGGAACTGCATGCCTACAGATCTCATTATGTTATTGTGATTTGCTACCACAATTTTAAAGAGTCAGACTGTCTCAAAATAAACCATGAGAATAATAATAATAATCACTCACATAATGATGCTTCAACTGTTTACATTTAGTTCTAGTTTGGATATCCTAGTTAAAATTTTGAAAGGCTAATTTTTAAAAACCTAGACCTAAGAGCATAAAGGAAAAAAAACCATGTCTCTAAGGGAGTGCTCACGTCACAATCGCTTACTGAGGAATGTGATTTTCTTTCGTTGCCAAGACAGCAACTGTTGCTGTGGAAACCATACAAAAACAGGGATACTTAACTGAAACAAACTCCACTTACCTGCACAAAGATGCCCTTGCTCTTATACTCCTCATGGAGGCACTGAGAGAAGAAATCTACAAAAGCCTAGGAGGGAGGTGGGAGTGAGAAAGAAAACACATATATTACATCAATCTGCCTGGAGTGTAGCCATGGAAACAACAAAATAATAAATTAACCATTTAACACTACTGTTTCTAGTCATTCCTTTCACTTCAAACACAGAAGAGATAAAAATACCTTAAAACCTCAAGAGGTTTTTCTACCATAAATGACATTATCTTACCAAATTTAATATTTAACGAATTTTGACTTAATTAAAAAAGGTTTCCCCCCCACCGAAAATTATTTCCCCCCCAAAAAGAAAAAAAATCCATTATATAACAAAGGATTTACTTCCCCTTTCTACTTGCCACTCTAGCAGAAACCCATAGAGAATTCTGTTCAGTTCTGTTTTGCTGCTGGGTCCTGTGACACAGCATGATTTGAGATGTGAAGGCGAGAGCCTTCTGATAATGTAACTGTAAACCCATCTGTAAACCATGCAAACCATTTTTCAAATGTGGACTCAATATCAGGCTTAAAATGCCAAGTTTAATGACAATCCATGAAGGTCCCCATTGGCAATAGTCTACCTCTATGGAGAACACACCAGATACTGGAATTTTAACACAAGATGTCATGTAAACATGTTGACAGTATGTTCCAGTCACAAAGAAAGTAGGTAGATCAGGGGGCTGTGGAGCTGTGCCAGGACTCAGAAGACAGGAATGACTGATTTTTCTCAAGTGAAAAGGTATGTTTTGTGTTTTTTCTTCTCTGACATACTATAAGTTCTTATTACGTATTATGATTTGCTTATTTTCCCCTAAAGGGAGAATACTAAATGGCTGTTCTTTTCCCTTCAGAAATGTTTTCCATGCCTCAGTGAAGTATCTGAAGTTAGGGCTATTGGCCTGTAGGCAGGAGAAGATACGAGTCTAAATTACTACCCTAGTAGTAATGTAAGGAAGTGAATGACAATGCTGTATGATGACACAGAGTATAGACTTCTAGAAAATTCCTGTCACACTCTAGGAGTGACAGTCTCTATGAATTCTGTTGACGTGGCAGAATATTCACACTGCCATTGGTCTATTTTTTGTCTGTTGAGTATATGTGTGGTGCTGGCAGGATGCATGTCCTTGCTGTGTGAAGTTGACTTGTTCATGTCACCAACACTGACTTAGACTCATTAGTATCAGGTTCTATCAACTGGGCAGACTGGCTTAGGCTAGGTCTCTATGGAAAGCATAAGTGTCCCCGTTAAAATCACCCAACTACCAGGGAACAATATCAGTGGCTGTGACACACTGGTACTCCAATTTTAAGCCTATATCCATCTGTGGTATTCCAGAAGCCCATGCGGGGCATCTTCCTGTCCTTCTTGATCCACTGGAAAACTACCAAGCATAGCATTTCAATGAAGCTGAAGCTATGTTAACTGCTCAGACTAAAAATCAGCCCTCAATCCTATACTGACACCATTTACTGCAAAGCTTTTCACCTTGGTTGCAGAGTAGATGGTCAACAGTGGAACCGGGAGCATGCCACTGGCAGATGAGATGTTGAGAATCACCCCTTTAGATCTAGAATTGAAAACACACCACATAAACAGAGGGAAATTATATGCACATCTGCTTGTGAATTACAGTCAAGAGAGAAACAGAGCAACGAGGCTGCTGCTCTAACACACGTCTCCCTGCCTCTCATGAGCATGTGGTATGTCTGGCCGGTGAATGAAGCATAATTCAATGAACTAAAAATAGCTCTTCTTTACGATGAGCTCACTTCCCAGTCTTAGTAATCCAAAGCATGACTGGATCAGCTAGATAGTCTCCTTTAGTTGTCTCTATACTTTCTGGAGTCCTCTGTGGCCACAGCATCAAAAATTCTCACTTATTAGTGGGGGATATATTTCAGTGGTAGAATGCTTGCCTCGCATGTGCAAGGCACTACAGTCAATCCCAGCAGAGGAAAAGCAAACTCACACCCACACAGACACCTCTGCTTCGCATACTGTCATACCGCATACTGCAGCAGTCCATTGTGTATGTGTAAACACTGTCCTCTCAACAAAGTCTTGAGCTTCTAGACACCAAAGCCCACTTCTGTTCACGCACAAGTATTTCATAAACCTTTATAGCAATGGGTGACAACTTTATAACTTCCCTAAGTTATTGTGAATATTTGGGCAAAGAACTAACTTGAAAATTACCTTTCTGTATTTTATTAACTATATTATATTGCCAAAAGACAAAGTTCAACTTTTTCCTGTTGAAAGTTAAGTCAAGCAACTACCAGGAATTTGTTTCCACAAATAAATGAAATCAGTTTGTGAAAAGCAATGCTGTAAACACCCCAGTTGTTAGAAGCATATAAAGGTTCAGCAAGGTGTGGAATTATGACTTTAGAAATAAGAAAACTAGCTACCAACTTGTTCTCTCAAATTCCTGCTTCTCCAAGGCACACTGAGAATGGAAGCCAGGGTCTTATGCATGCCAGGCAAGTGCTCTACCAACTGACCTCCACCTCAGCCCAGCCTCTCGAGTTCTCTAGCTACTGTGATCTCACCACACCCACCTCTGGTTCACACCTCAGCTTCCTTCCCTTCTACATAGTCTGTTCTCTGTCTGGATTTCTATTCCTAAGTCCTGTTTTTTCACTATTTCAGGGAGGGAGGAGAATTCTAGACCTGTTTTATGTAAAACAGCACAGGAAACATGATTAAATGGCATATACGAGTTGTTTTAGACATAACTCTGGAAAGAAATAATCCCCAAAGGTCACCTTTCCATCTGCCAGCCTTCAGGCAAGATGCCAGTGCAGCTGTCAAAGGGCAGTCTGGGCCCTCTGCTTCATGTGTCACCAGAGACTAGTCGGTTGTTTATAAACCACAAGTCCTTATTAGTAACACACACTGTCCTAAGCAGTGAAACCCACTAACATCCCGGTGATAAAAATCAAATTTCAAATTTAGGAATGATATTAAGGTTGTTTTAAGTTAGAAGAGTCTAATGTATTAGTTACATTATCCTTATATTGGTATCCTTTTTTTTTTTTTTAAGGCAAAAAAAGATTTTTTTTTTAAATCAGGAGTTAGAACTCAGCCCTTTTAGGTTAAAAAAAAAAAGATTAATTAGCAATAGACACCTAGTCATTTCATTTTATACACTTATAAGAAATTCCTTTGATGATAGGGGAACAAAAGAATCTTTTATTATAATCAGATTGTTCCTTTGATAAAAATGGAACAAGAACTACATCTTCAAAATGATCATTTTCAGTGTTGAAAATATTCTCAAATTAGACTGTGGTGACAGCTGTCCAGCTCTGAATATGCTGAAATGACTGGACTGCACAATTTAGACAAATGTGTAGTTTCCATGTAAAATAAGCCACAAGGAATCTGTTTATAGTAGAATACACATCCTTTAGGATGGGTGGGCTTCCAATCAGGTGGACACACAGGGCTGCAGCAACTCAGGCAACCATGCTTCCTGAGGAGCAACTCCAACCTCACAGTCACTCCACATTAACCTTTAACCAGGAACTGCTTATCCTCAACCACCCAGTGGAAGGAGAGAAAGCCTGTCTGAAGCACATGCAGGCGATGCTGTCCCGGAAGCTGCAGTCTGCCACTGCTGCTTAGAGCCAGGTTGTTCTGTTCCAGCCGTGCTAGCTGGGGCGGCTGCATATACCCTGAACAAAAGTCACATTTTTCATTCTGTTACTCACAAATGATATAGAAAGTTGAAGGTAAAGGTTAAAGTTTAATGCTATGACTTCAACAGAGGAGAAGTCATTTAAAGATAACAAAAGCTCTTTTCCCATTTTACAAAATAATATCAACAATCCAACATGTCACAATGCTGCAGTCATTCTTTTACTTACTTACTTCCTGAGGTAACTAACATCTTTGTTTCTCAAATATTCTACTCTGATTGAAAATTTCTAGGAGCTGGAGAGATGACTTGGTACATTGGACATTATTGCAAAGACCTGGGTTCAGTTCCCAGAACCCACATGGCAGCTCACAGCTATCTGTAACCCCAGAGCTGTGGAGTTTCTGTGGGGTTTTTCTGGCCACATGTGGTATAAAGACCTACACGGAGGAAACATACAAATTAAAAATAAATAAAAATCCAAAAGAAGAAAGAAAAAGAAGAGGAGACAGGGAGAAAAGAAAGAAAATTACTAGTGGGTAGAGCTACTAAGTCAAAAATTTCAAGTACTGTATAAAAAACAAAGTGTTTATATTTCAAAATACATCAAAACATATTTAAGACTGTCAAAGTACTATATAAAATGAGAATGCACTAGATGTGAGTAAATAAATACACAGCCAACTTGTAATTGTATCTAAATGACAACAGGGAAAGCCCCCACCTACCTATCTGTCACACTGTTGAGAATATGCATATTTGTCTATCAAAGACCTTCCTATGACCCTCAATAACAGCATTCAAATCTCTCTCCTCCAAGGAAAAAATATTCTATTTCATTTTATCTGCCTCCCAAATTGAACACTGGTATGCCCTGTCACAATCTCTATAATGTATCTCCTTATGCAGAAATGGGGGTGAACATTTGGGACTGGGGGACACAAAGGACTCATCTTTACAATCAACTACTCTGTCCAATTCTAATCCTCCATCTAAGCAGAATTAGTGACGTCAAACCAGTTTCCATGGCACAGCCAGGCTCATGACAACTCTGTTATATCAAGCAGAAGGGCAAAATAGGCTACGCTTAATTGCACACAGAGACAAACATAAGCCAAGCTGGTTAATCTCTCATTTTCTGGAGGCTTGGGAACAATGGCAGCACATTAAGAACTTCTGCTGAAGTTCTATTACTGAAGACCTGTGTTGCCCATACTTCAACACATTTCCTAGTTTGTTGTGACATCAGATAAATAAATAATGCAACATTTTCTGTGATACAATATTCATAATTGATCACACTGCTTACTTGCTAGTCATCATGTGATGGTGACTTGGAGGTACAAATTATTGAGGATCTACAAGAACTAAAACGCTGCAGAAACAAAGCAGAACCACCAACTCTACTTAAGGACACACCTCTTCATCTCCACAGTCACCTCCTTTATTAGTCCTCTCAGAAGTCAATCCATAGGCTTGTCTAGTCCTGTAAAGTTCAGCAGCTTGCATTTACAGCTTCTTTACAGCTGTGCTCTCTAGGATTCCCTTAGACTTGGGCAGCCCCCAGGAGACTCCATTTAATTGTCATTGGATATTTAAAACATTGCCAAGCTTTTATTCTCCAAATACCTCAGTATTCTGCCAGGATCTTGTAGCATCCCTGTCCTCAACTCTATAAAAATACTGTGCTGTGGAGGTCTAGTCTCTTTTGAAAGAAGTCACTAATTCTGGCCTGACTCAGGAAACCTCAGCATTGCCCCACCCTGCAGCAGAGGGAAGAAGGGAGAGGAGCCAGAAGGTCAGTCAGTGTAGATTGCTAACCAGACACAGCATTGTGAAATACAGACTCCATCTCAATTCTTTACATTTCCACTACATAAGAGAGAAGATAGATGTGTACTCTTGCAGGGTCATTAAAGAGTTTTCTAAGCTTAGATGGAAAATGGAAATTGGTGTAGACAGTTCTCTAATTGACTCCTAAGAACACAGAGAAACTATCAAAACAGAGCTCAATGTCAGAAAAGAATCGTGGAACATGGGGTCAGGCATACAATTAGAACCAGCAATCAAATGCTCATACTATACAAATATTGCTTTGTTGAAGAAAGTTTGCAAACATTTAGCACATGAAAGAGAATTACCTGCCCTAAAACACCATAACATGTCATAATTCCACCTTAAGCAGTACAATATGAAAGAGGCTATTTTTAGCCTTTCCATGGTTGTTATGGCAACCACCTCTCGGCTCCAGCTGTACACAATGTTTATAATTCCAGGGAAGTAGAGAGAGCAAGTTTCCCGATAATGTAATTATGCACTTTCTATGTGCATGGTGATAATACCTTGGTCTGATTATTGATACTTGTTTAGTGATAGTTGGTTGGCTATAGTTGTAGAAGGTTTGGCAAAATCTCATACACCAGAGATAGAATCACTGAAAGGGAAGAGGGCAGAGAAACCACTAACAAAGGGCTCTTTCTAAAGGACAGTGCTTCATTCTAGCTGCTCTTCACACCTCCCCAAGTGGCTAGGTAGAGAAATAAGGGGAAAATAAATCTTTACCCTGATAAGCCATGAAGTCAGGCGTTAATCTGTTACTGCAGTCAGCACATATTGACTAATATACCTATTAACTCCTGAAACTCCACTGGGCATAGATGTCCCTTCTTCTAACACAAAATACTGATTAACAAACTCTACACACATGTCTAACTAGTCCTTAGCAAGCACCACAAACACCATCCCCGCTTCTATGATTCCAGCTTTCCATAGCTTCTCTTGGCTTTCTACCAGGTCATTTCTCAACCTCAGTTTAAAATCAACTTGATTTCTTGAAAGGCAAGGATTGAACTCATCTGGATTCCCAAAGCTAAGCTCTGCTGGATGACCATGAATTCCCCTCTTCATGCTGTTCCTCCATATACAGTGTCAGCTATAACTGGGGCACTGCCAGGTCTAGAGATGGCCCTGAGTCTCTACATCATGCGTTTCATGGCACCCCATGTCACTAGTCCCCATCTTCTGCTGACCTAAACAGGGTAGAGTTACTTTCAATTAATGCAATGCACTGGGCTTGTCATTCTATGGATCCAGTATGGATTCTATCTCTGGTATATGCTCCAGGAAATGACTTCATAACCATATTCCCTTTAGATAGCTTTCACCAATACCCTTTCAAATTTCCTTCATAACGTTTCTATGGCATACGACTTTGATTTTCTAGAGTTCTGGTAGGGTTTGATCACTGCCATTTTCGAGTCTTATCTTTGGAAGCATACTCCCACTGTCAGTCAATAATCAGCTTGAAGGCTTTAAAGGGAAACTTCACTAAAATAAGGCAATTAGAATATACAAATCAGTACATGTAAAATAGAATTACAACGAACTTTGCTGAGAAACAGTTTCTTAATCAGTCATTGCACATGATCAACACATGGACATCTAAGCCCCGTTTCCCACCCACAAGGTAGAATGAGGCACAACATATGGAGGGATTTGATATGCATAAACTGCAAGCCTTGCTGGTTTTTCAAGAGAAGTAGATCCTTGATTCCTCCCCTGTCAAAGCTTTGATGGAGTGCTAAATAAAAAAGACAAACTGGTCCAACATTCAAATCCAGCTCTTTTCAGCAGGTTTTCTTTGAATGCCTAGGCAACATTTAGATTCTTCTGAGACAAAAACAGAGTTTAGTTAAATTTTACACTCAGTGTTATCTCACATGTAGAAATGCAACAACACACTTCTCAACAAAAATGAAGACATTTAGGGTATTCTACTGGCACCCAATTCCAATTGGAACATTGATAAGACCAGTGGACTGTCTTCCCTCCAAGAGTCAGTCTGACATCCAGTCACTTCACACTATGCTTTAGTCCCTCATGCATCCATCCCCCAGCAAGAATGAAAATACCAGAGGAATGCCTCTCACTTCAGGACACTCTACCAATTTAGGCTCGAAGTGGCTACAGCTTTAAGGAGGCATTCCCAGGAATATCCCAGAAACTCTATCCACCCCCTCAGAATAGCAGGCAATTGAGTTAGTGATGGTGACTCAGGCTGGCTTTTTAATCCTGATCTAAAGGAACCACCACAACCCTAGAGAGGGAAATAAAAAAGTCTAGTGAAAAGGCCTCCTCCACCAATGACTCATGCTCCACTGTGTGATTGGCCTGGTGCTAAGACACAGTTAGGTTCATTAGTCACTTTAATGAAATTCTCCAAGAAAGGATTCTCCCTATAAATAATAATGAGCTCTGCATCCAGTGTTTGTGGTGAGCGTGTGACTCACCTTTCTACCATGCCAGGCAGCACCAAGCGTGTCACCTGCAAGGAAAAACAAAACACTCATGATGGCTGAGGACACAGGCAACAGAAGAGTGAAGGACACCCACCCACACCAGAGAGAAGGGGTCGGGATCCACTCACCACTCTACAGAGAGACACTTATTTTACACACGCCGTAGAATTTGACTGTGCTAGGAGTACATGAGGAGAGCACACTGGGAAAGTTTTCAGTGAACATGGCTAAGATTAGCCTTGTCTGAAAAGTAAGGCCCGCATGGGCACCTTCAAACAACAAAGGCTCTCAGGCCATTACTCCAGCCCTTCTTATGATAGTGTGACTCTGAGCTAGGTTCTTCTTCTCTGAAGTCCTAATATGTTAAATGAAGATTTAAACACATTACATGTTATTACATTCTCAATCTGGAATAAAGATGTGTGTGTGTGTGTGTGTGTGTGTGTGTGTGTGTGTGTGTGTGTGTTTGCAAGTGTGTGTGCTCACACACACATGTGAGAGAGAGGTTCTACAAACAGCACAGAACAGAGACCTCTGAAGGCACACTAGTGTCCCCCACAATCACACCCTTTTAGCACCCAAAGGCTACCCTTAAGCATAATATGTACCATAGTTTAGAACCAAGAACAGTAACTCATTTCAAGATCATCCATTTCAACTGACCATACAGAAGTTTCTGGATAATTCTTTCAGTATTTTAAAATATTTCATTTGGGATCTCCTTGGGAAAGTGGAATAATTCTAAGATTAGGTTACAATGACGATTAAAACTCTCCATAGCCAGGTGGCAATGGTGCACGCCTTTAATCCCAGACTTGGGAGGCAGAGCCAGGCAGATCTCTGTGAGTTCGAGGCCAGCCTGGTCTACAGAGTGAGAGCCAGGACAGGCACCAAAAACTACACAGAGAAACTCTGTCTCGAAAAACCAAAAACAAACAAACAAACAACTCTTTATATTTACCACAAACAAACAAAACTTGAACACTCAAAGCAGAATTTTATGAATTCATAAAGTTTTAGGAAACCTCTATAATTATGTAGCTAAGAACCAAGGAACTGAAATCACAAAGTACTCTTGATGTGACTTTACCAAACTCAGGAAGTAAGGACACTCAAAATACTCCCTGCATATCAACTGAGAGCCAGGAACAACACCATAGAGCAAGGAGCCATCCTTCTGTTTGATCTGCAGCCACCAGAGTAGGTGGGAAGAACTCAGGACCTACAACAGGATACTCCTATGAGCAGATGGAGGGCACTGGTGCTTAGAAAAAGGAGCAGTTATAGCTAGGAACCAGGCAGAGCTTCACAGATTAAGTTTTGGTTAAGTTATAAAAGCATAAATAGGAGTTCACTGGGCAAAAAGAAATGCCAGGAGGAACAGAATGCAAAAAAGCAAACTGTGAGAAAATAGGATGTATACTATTGAGTTTCCAGACTTGTTTGATGGATTGAAAAAAGAACAGAACATAAAGAGATGTAAAATGTGTGTACAACTGATTGGACGTGTCGTGTGGCTTGCATCTGTGCGGCACAGAGTCACACACTCACATAAGTAAAACAGGTGTGCTGTGGAATATTTCATTGTAAAGATGGTTTCCTTTTCTGAGCACCACACTAACAAACTGAGCTAACAGGTAAGGAACAGTATCTGAAAGGGGGTTTTATTTAGCACATTTCATTGTGGACCATAATACTCAGCTAATATATTAGAAAGAGGTCTCCAAGCACTTTCACAGAAGTTATTATTCAGTTCCCCCAAACCCTGAGTTCACCAGAACAGAAATGAGAAAGATAAGAGAGACTAGTTTAAAAGTGTTCTTACTTGTTTGTGTGTGTCCACACTCATGTATGCATGTGCTTACACATGTATTAAGGAAATGAGACCTGTTACTTGCACAGTAGCTACGTGGAGTCCAGAGGGCAGCTGGTTGGTGCCTGTAGAAGCTTTCCTACACGGAATTGGGGCGGGGAGGAATGAATGAGATTTGTAGGCACCAATTAACCTGGAGAATTACCAGGCAAGCTCAACCAGAGTTTAACTTTTGGTTGAAATATTGGGGAACTATAAATCAGAAGCTTTATTTTTCCTTTGTGCCATACCATGTTTCTGTTCTGAATGAAAAATTATCCAGAAGATTGTCAGAGACAATGTGAACTTCATATGATATAATCATACTTATAAAATTGTATCAATAGCATGTTAAGAATTAAATGCCTTTTTGATGACCTTATCTGTACTGACATGACCAAATATATTCCTTATAAATGTAAATTAAGATGAGAAGTTTGAGTAACTCAACACAAAAGAATAACAACGCTTTGGGTGGCTGGTTACTAAAGAGCCAAAAATATGCACTGACTACTCAGACAGAAGTAGCAGCAAAGACACAAGTCCTCACAGGTAAGAGGGACAGGCCTTCTTAGGGCTCATCAGCTTCTCCTTTTTACTTCTGTGTGCCATAAAATGGAAGCTCATTAAAAACAAACAAAAAAGTCAAACAGCAGTAACACTGAAAAGCTACAGAGAAGTTAATTTGAACACTTCATGCTTTTATAAAACCAACTAAAGCTCTGCTATTACCTTTCCTGCCAATCAGATTTGAAGTCATAAATCCAATTCCAGGCCTTCTTTTCTTGGGCACATGTATACATATTATTTAAAAATATTCAATATATAAGTAGATAGACTTCACTGTGTTCATATTAAATTCTCTCTAACATCACATTTACATAGGACATTTTAAGTTGTTAAGGCTCATTTTACTTTGCATTTATTGACTAGTATCTTAATATATGGGTATCTATATCATATACCAAGTATTGTTATGAAATTTCACTGTGCATCTGCACTCCATTTCACAGCTCACATGGTGTTTCTGTAGCTAATTCAATATGCTAATTTGAGACCATCTGCAGGTGATAATTACTGTGCCAGGAAGTTTGTCGTTTCTCTTTCTTTACATATTTCTAAAATGATGTTATCACAATTGTGAGTTTGGTGGTTAAGAGTATTAGGTACATAGTAATAATAAGCGTGACTTCTAGACTTTGTTCTTTTCACTTGAGGTTGCCTCGACAAATACACAGCAAGTAATTTTAATTCCATTTTGTGGCAGTTTGAATGAGAATGTCCCCCACAGGCTCCTGCATTTGGACACTTGCTCCCTGGTTGGTGCTGCTGTTTGAGGAGGCTTAGGCAGTAGGGCCTTGTCAGAGGAGGCATATCACAGGAAGCAGCTCTAAGGGCTTAAATACTATGTCATTTCCAGTTTGCTCTGGGTATGGCTTAAAATGTGAACTCCTAGGCTAAGAATTCACTGCTCCAGCCCTATGCCTGCAGCTTGATGACACACTTTCCCACCATGATGGACTCTTACTCCTCTGAAACCATAAGCCCAAATAAATTTCTTCTTCTTCTATATGCTTCCTTGATCATGGTGTTTATCACACCACAGAAAAGTATCTAATACAGTTTTCTCCAAAGTAGATAGAAGTTACCACAACAGAACTTTTTACCACAATGAGAACTTCAAAGATTGCAGGAAAAACAAGTATTTCATAATTACACATATACATTTTAGTAATGTTTTCATTAATCCACACTATAAAATAAGACAGACACTTTAGAGTCTAAAAAGTTAACAGACACTGTCTCACATGGAGCTCTAGCATCCCTTCATAAGTGGCATACAGTACATTAATGTACAGATACGTAAATGGCTTCATAACAGCTTAAATTAGAATTCCTAGGAGGAAGCCACATAGTCATTTTCAAGAGTGAAATATTTACTGGTACAGATATGCATATTCTGGCTAGGAAAGAAATATGAAGTTCATTTATCTCATACAAAATCACAATCACTGTTATTAAATCATTTAGTTGAGATACATAACTCAAAAATACACTGGCTGGCCTAGAAAATCCTTGAAAATGTTGTATTAAAATGTAGCCATCTGTGGCCAGGATTACACAGGATTTATTTTCTTCTTAGTGCTCATATAGCTTTCAAATATTTTTAGCAACAGTCTTGCGGTGCTTTTATAATTAGTAAAGTCCTTACAATCTTATTTCTTTAAAAAAAATTTTTTTTAATGGAAACAAAACTGCTAACACCTGAGTATTTCTCCGTTTACTTCCACAGCAGCGGTCCCTGCTGCTACAAGGAACCTACATGCCCAGGTGGCTGTCTAGGTGTTCCCACTCTTTGGTATGGAGATTGATTATTGTATTATAATACAAATTTCTACATCATGTAGCTTCTGGTACTTGGTCATTTGTTCCCACACTCCTATAATGCTCAAAGGCTCCAGTGAAAAGATTATAATAATATTAAAGAAGCAAGGCAACACTGTGCATGCCTTCAATCATAGTACTCAAGATGTTGAGTCACAATCATGAGTTTGAAGTTAGCCTGGCCTATACCAAATTCCAGGCCAGTCCAAGTTACATAACAGGGTCCTAGCTCAAGAAAAAGATCAACCAATCAAACTTAAGACACTTGATTTAACAAAATCTGTGTCACTACTACATGTGACTTGGGAAAGAAGTAGAACAAGTCACCCCAGAATACAAGCTCAGCTTCATGAATGCAGGCTTTTCGCAAGCAAACTGGGCCATCTCCCACAGCCACTTTGTTCACCTACGCTCTAACTATACCTCCAAAGAAACCTGCTTAAATCAATCAAGTCTGGGTTCAGGTAACTGAGAAATGGACCTGTCCAATTTAGAAGAAAACAGTTTCTTACGTACAAAAATCTAAAACAAGTGTTCAACTGAAATAAAGAGCAAGTTTTAAAAAATCATAGTGTAGTTGTAAAGAATTAACAATAATGTTCTACAGTGCCCCCCTCCCATTTTGAGAAATGAGATGAGAACTCTGCTGGAAACCACACTAGAATGACACAGCACACACATCCTTTGGCAAACTGTATAATTTGAGCTCCATGGAGGTGAGGAAGTGGGAACATAGCTTAATTAGAAATTCTTAGAATCTCACCTGTATAACTAACAGAGTATTTGCTGCACAGGGGATGGGAACTTAATTAGACACAGTTTTTAGAGCACTCCGAGATCTCTAAGTATTACTTGATTTTGCCTTTTCTTGGTGCTTAAGTCTTTCAGGAAGTTCAGAGTTCCGTTAGTCTGGAATGTTGCCCCAGGCCATAAATAGAGCTTTTCCTTGTCCAATAAATCCCACTTTGATCTACATTAAAATATAACAAAAGGGAAAAAAACTTCCCAGAATGTAGTTGCTTGTTAACAATGCCAAACCTAAAGCCCTAATTTACGTATTCTAAACAAAGATTAAAAAGAATGAGCAGAGTTTCATCTGGTGTTTCCCCAAGGTGCAACACTTGAGTATGTAAGCACTTCTATTATTTTTTTCCCCACAAACAAGGTGACAACTTCATAAAAGTGACAGACATTAAAAGGAGAAAATGATTCCTAAAGTTCAAGACACTGCATGTTTTCATTTTCCTATGAACTAGGTTCACTATGAGCTAAAGAGAACCTCAAAGTCAGTCTACAAGGGTGTCTTCATTTTCGGAGGAAGAAAGCCATGGAAGAAGGATTGTCCTGAAGTTTGGAAATAATCTGCCTCCACTGTATCTGAGGCAGCCTGTTACTGCCATCCCAAAAGGCTAAGTGGACCAGTAATTTGAAAATGTTAAGTAGCAGAGGGACAGCTAGATTCAAAATGAGTAAGACTCTATTAACTTGGAATATCCTCATTCATAAAAGCCTTGAGTGGGGGAATCAGTGTTGAAGGACACATCCTACTTAGGATTTATTAATTTCCTAATGTTATATGGGAGGAGAATATCAGGATACATTTCTAGCAAATTAAATACAATTAGACTGAGGAATAAAACTCTTCTCATAGATTTCCAAACGAATACGAGGCTCCCCTACTGATATTGTGTTACCTGCTTGAGGCATATCCATGGAAGAAAGAGAAAATGAATGCTTTGGTGCTTTCCACCCTTTGCCCATTCACCCAAACATTTACATCGTGGGCAAGGCACAGCACTAGGCACTTTTGGTAACTGACCTACAATGAAGCCGTGATGGCACAGCAGGAGAAAACAGCCTTTCAAAAGTGTCTAACAAGGCGTTGAGAGTAATGGGCAGGTAATGGGCAGTTCAGGCAATATTGTTTTGACAGCACTCACCTGAAAAAGAGAGCCACCTCTCAAGGATCTACTTAGGTTTCAGAAAATCCCAAGAATGCTTGTGTCTCCACAAAGCTCATAAGTGGAAAGCTCATCAGTACACTAAAGGTGGGGACTTTGGGGAGATGATTAATTATATCATGAGGACAATCTCTTCCCGATTGAGACTGATGTCCTTACAGAGACCTGATGAAATTGGAAGGAATGTTTTTGCCTCTCTTAGGCAGGCAGGTGCTGTGAGTAGCTAAGGTTCTCTCGTGAACAGTGCTCATCTGGAAAGCAGAGAAGTGTCTACCTGTTTACTTCCCCCTTCACCACGTGAAGACACAGGAAGAAGGAACCAGCTATGAGAAATAGGTCCCTCTTCAGACACTATTAGCACCTTCAGCCTGAACTTTCCACACTCCCAAACGGTGAGAAATATACGTTGGCTCTTTATATCCCACACAGTCAGAGGTATTTTTGTTGTTACATCAGCTGCAAATGGACTAAGACAGAGGAGTTGATTTGGTCCATGCCACTCCACTCCTTCAAGTCCATGAAGCAACTGCTCAGTTCGAGTAGCCTGAAGACATGCAGCTACCTGGAAGGGAACTCACACTCAGACATGTAGAAGCACCAATCACACAACAGAGATCACAGGCTGCTGTGAGCTAGAGAAGCAAGGCATAACCTCTCACATTCTCTCTGCTACGCAGCTCCTGAGGTCTGTTTCCATGATTTCTAGAGTTTTCCCAAGAGAAGCTATAAATCTGAATGTGAAGCTTTCTGCTTTTGAAAACTGAATCAACTAAAAGACACTGGTAGGCCATATCTAGCCACAGACCATTGCCTGTAACCTCTGACCTAAGAATTTCTCACAACTGACTTCAACTGACACTTGTTCACCATTGTAGGGTGTGATCCTTTAAAGAACTAGAAATTTTAATTTTGGAAATGCATTCATCTGTTTGTAGGAAAAACACCAGCTGTGCCCTGCTTAGCATAAGACAGGAAACAAGCAGGACATGGTGCCAATGCTCATGTGCACACAGCTCCACACAAGCACTGCAGAGTGAAGGGAGGCCGTGCAGTGTGCCGTGGGCCCAAGTGACTCCAAGCCTAACAGTCCGGAAGAGACCGAGATTCCTGGCACTCCAGCCCTAAGAAGACAAGATTTCCAGTCATACGTTGGTTGAGTGTTTGACAAAGAAACAGGTAACTTTTTTACTCTCTGTTTGAGATTGCTCCTTTCTATTCTTCAATAAAGCAACTATCAAAATGCAACAGCATTTACTCAAGTGGAGGTGTTCATAAATTTTACCACCATGCATTGTCTTCTCTGTTCTAAGGAAGGTAATTAAGAAGGTTCGAATATTCCCTCTGTTAGGATGGAAGTCTTAGTTTTCCAGCTTTTACCTTATTTACCAACACCAGTAAGAGCTTCAGGGAGGAGCATTGGAAGGAATGTTTTTGCCTCTCTTAGGCAGGCAGGTGCTGTGAGTAGCTAAGGTTCTCTCGTGAACAGTGCTCATCTGGAAAGCAGAGAAGTGTCTATCTTTTCCTGAGGCTCCTAAAATGACGATTTCAACAATCAAAGGACAAGTATAGCTTGAAATAGGAAGAGAACCCCCAAGTGGAAGACAGTGGACAAGCTATCAACTCTGAAACAAATGGTACAAGTAGGACCAGCTTTGTCTTTGGACTGCTGTAGAATTCCACAGTTGAAGTTAGCCTTCTACTTGCCTGCCTCTGGAGCTATGGCTCCACTCCCATTTTCCGGGCAGTAATCGATAGCAGTTTAACAATTTCATTTGTAAACTCACAGTATTCTAGGGGGAAATCCCACCAGGCACAAAACGGGAGCTATTTGACAAGAGGGTGGTCAATATCCTCAAGTCTGTCTCTAAACCACACTGTTTCTGAAGTGAAGGTCATTGTTCTTACGAGGTTTCCTGAGATTTTAATCACAGAACATCTCCAACTGGAGGAAAACACTATCTGGTAGGACTGACTCCTCTTCAAGTTGATCTATCTGCCATCCTGGCCACCTCTACAGAACTTCTACCACTTACCTGCTGTACAGGGAACAAAAACAAGGCTAAATTTAATCCCTACAGGATCTGAGAGCAGCATTGGAAAAACAAACAACAAGGCTTTAAAGAATCCCTGTGAAGGCAAAGACTAATGAAGTGAGCCCCACAGAAAATGATTCAAAAGTGAAGGAAGCAACCAGGGCTGGAGACAGGGCTCTCAGTGGTTAAGACCACTCACTGCTCTTGTAGAAGACCTAGGTTTGCTTCCCAGCCCCCACATGGTGGCTTAACACCATTCAGTGCTGGGGATTCCAACACCCTCTTCTGGTTTCTGTGGGTTCCTGCACTCATGGGGTACACATAAACTCAGGCAGGGCTACACACACACACACACACACACACACACACACACACACACACACAGTACAAAATAAATAAATCTTTCAAAAATAAAGTAATCAGCGATTGCTGAGTGGCTTGGGAGAGCTGTTTACAGTTAAACACTAGGAGTCTGCAGCCACAACAGCTCTGGTTAATATTTCTTCCTCGATATTCTCCTGGATCATCTCTTTATCCAGTGATAACCTGAAACTCGTTTGCATTCAGGATTATTTTACTATTATAATGCAGGGCTTACATGATTTTTACAATCACCTGACCTACTCACACAGGGCAGAGCACATGAACCTTCCAACAAGACGCTGGAGCTCTACCTCTAATTTTGAGCATGAACCCCAAATCACAAGGCAAGCTGATCTCACCAGTATCTCCTGGTACACTCCTTATTCTCTACCACATCATTTAGTGAAGACATAAAAAAGATGAACCTGATGGTGAAGAGCGACTGCTCTTATCTTACCAAATCCATTTACTGTAGCTTCAGGCTAGACACCTGTGCCTTAGCTCCTCTGATGCCCAACCACCATAAAACCTAAGATCCTGTAGCCAGACCAGTTTTCATCTCCTTTAAGTTACCTCAAGGCTCCCAGTAGTCATTGCTACTGAAAATGTGGTTCTTGGCAACAAAATGCAGTCAGTTAAAGAACAATAGGTACAAGTCATCAAAAGAGCTTCTGGGGCAAATCACAGCATCATAAGAGCCTAAACTCAGGAGCATCACACATTCCCCACACGGAATGCCCTTCCTCAGTATAAAGAAGATAAACACATATGCCACGGAGCATTGAGTGCGCGTCATTCTACCGTTAGCACTGTCCTACCCGTACACTGGATTCTGCAGCTCACTCTGATTCTCTAACTGCTGAACACTCGAGTTCCTGTACAACCCTGACCTCATGTCATGTTCTGCTTACCTCCTGGCTTACCACAGTTCATCAATCACTCTCACTGCTCTATCAAATCATTTTCACATCTGCACGGTACCATGGAGGTGATCTTACCAATCCTATCCACAGTACAACAAACCAAACCAACTGTGCACCATGCTCCATGAGCCAATGGCACCATCAAGCAGGAATTCTGAATGCTTTTCCATTCAAAGTTTACATCACATGATATAAGAAAATTTAGATCCATACTTAAGACCGACTAAAGGATGTTTATTCAACTTACTTAGGAAGTATTATAAACAGTAAACTCCCTTAGTGCTTTTAAAACAGGATTTGGTCTGCAAAAGAAGGCTTGTATACATTTTAAGCTTATATCCAAATCTTCTACTGGTGAAGCTTCCCCTCTGGATGGCTCACAAGTGTTTAAACTGGGCATCTGTGTCCATGAAGCCAGTTCGTGGGAACCAGTCTACCTATGCCAATTCAAAAAGAGAATGAGGAAGAGGATAATAAAGAGGGGGTACACTGTACAATACACTAAGATATTAGGAACAGTGTCCCATTCCTAGTTCCTCCCCTCATCTCCTCTGTTCTTAAGACAGGGGCTCACAATGTAGGTCAGGCTGGCTTCAAACTCCTGATTCACCTGCCTTAGTCGCCCAAGTCCTGGGATTAACAGGTAGCATCATGACCCCTGGTGTTTACCATCACTTTAAAATGGGCTAGCTACTTTGCAGGGCTGTTGGATTTGTGCTGTTTTATCCATGACGCATATAGCACTATTTGGTCTTTAAGCAAGGATGAGATGGATGACATGCTAATCTATGCTAAGATGCTGTGTGAAGGACATGATCTGTGGCTGTGGAGCAGAACAAGCTCCAGGATTAAGGGCAGGGCCTTGGCCTTTTATCATTAGTATTCTACAGATGGCTAGCCTAAACTTCATGTTGTGGGAATCTGAAGGCCAACATTTTAAAGCAGTGCCAACAACGAAGAGTCAGCAAGTAGGACTGTAAGAGAAAAGACTAGATCCAGAGTAAAACCCTATACAATTGATTGACAGAGAGTAGAAGTTATTAGCAGACAAGCCCATAGCTGGTATTAAGAATTCTACAACATAAAGCTTAAGTACTCAAATGAGGCTTTCTCATTAACTTAGGACAATATATTGTGAAATACCCCACACTGCCTTAACACTCATTATTTTCAAGCATTTGGCCAAATACACCATTAAAAAAAAAAATCAGAAAAAAAGAAAAAAAAATCAGAACAGTAAAACCATTCATTTTAAAAGGAAATCCAACAAGATGTAGAAATAATAGAACAATATATCGATTTTTATTTAAAACCTCTGTCTTCTAAAAAATAAAAGAAAATTATTATTGCATGTATTTAGTAAAAAATACCAGCTTTGAATTTAATAGCAATAATAACATTCTTAGGTTCTCTCTCTCTCTCCTTCCCCCTGTCCCCACTTAGGTCTATCTGTCTATCTCTGTTTCGCTTTGACTCTCTCTCCAGGGTCTCATGTAGTTCAGTCTGGCCAAGAAGGATCCTCAATTTCTGGTCCTCCTACCTTTTCTTCCACTTCCTAAGGCCCACATGACCATGCCTGGTTTTATGAGGTTCTAAGCACTAAATCCAGGGCTTTGTGCCTACTAGGCACGCACTCCACCTAGTGAGCTACACCCCCAACTCTGAGTTTTAGAGACATTACCTGGTTTCATTCAAACAAGTCACTGAGATAAGAGAAATATCTTCAATTTACAGACGAAAACTGTAATGAGAGTTATTTACCCCAAGACTAAAATGGCTAGAAAATGGTAGTTCCTTAATTATCCTGAACATTTATATGAATCTGGTAAAGAAAATGCCCCTAAAACTATATAACATACTCCTATTAGCCACATTTAAAAGCATCAGTTTCACAAATGTGGATCTTTCTCTCCATCTACTCACATCTCCACTGGTGACTCATCTGCTCGCTTAAACTTCAGTTTATATAAAAGCCAAACACACACACACACACACACACACACACACACACACACACGATGGGGTGGGAAGGGGACCCTTGATCACATAGTATTTATTTAACAAGATACAGCATAGTATTTATTTAACAAAAACATCTGCCTTTTATCACATGATACATTTGAGGTGCTTTTTAAGTAATAATCTAACCAATGTCCGCTAACTGTAAGCACTGAATTAACACATCTAAATCTTTACATTACACAGGGAAAAGCAAAGCCATACATGAAAACTCAGGCAAGGTGTAATAGCATTAGGTTCTTGGACTTGAACCAGCCATGTGAGGGTCATTGTTGGTTTCTCTTCAGATATGAAGACATGAGGGTAGCTTTTCTTGAAAATTCAAAATAGAGAAAAACATCAAGATCCCACCATCAAATGAAACAACATTTAATTCTTATTTGTATTTATCTTATCATTTTGAATAGTTCTGATGTAAACTATTTCTCACTTCCTTAAATAAACTAGCATACATCAGAGTTACTAAAGTGCAGTGGCTTTCTACAAGAAGGCTCACATTTAAAGTGTCTGACACTGCTCATGGGAATGCAGCCTCTGGCAACACCTCCCCCTCATCTGGTGTATGTAACTCAGTAGTAACCTCCATAGTTCCTGTGCAAGCAGAGCTTAGGTGTTTATACTCTCTAGCATAGAGTTCCTTCTGCAGAGTCACAATGTACCCTTGTGTTATATTGAGTAATATGACTATAACACATGTTGAGCAACTAGTGGCCAGGCTGGATACCTTTGTTGATCTTGTTTTATTTTGTTTTGGAGACAGGATCTTGCTATGCAGCCCTGGCTGGCCTAGAACTCATTATGTAGACCAGGTTGGACTTGAACTCACAGAGCTCTGCCTGTCTCTGCCTCCCAGTGCTGAGATGAAAAACATTTGCCACCATGCCAGGCTATCCTGGTTGGTTATTATGTACAGCTCATAAAAACTACACTCATTGGTTTCTAGACTCCTGACTTCCCATAACAGTGGCTATTAAATATGTCAGAATGAAAACAAGTCAGCATGAGCAAGTGGCTCAGGCGAGCCAGCCTTTAACCTGAGCTAGGTTTGCAGTCAGTGCTGGTACACACCATGGTGAATGTGCACAGAAGACACATGAGAACTGTTAGATTGTTAGAAAGCAAACTAAGACAAGCCTGTTTGGGGGCCTGTTCTTTCTGCTTCCTGGAGACTTAAGGAAATAGACTACATTCACCTGGAATACATATGGTACATGAGAGTTGACAGAAGTTGAGCCAACAGACTCTGTATCAGTGTTTTTAGATAGAAAGAGCCAAAAAAAAAAAAAAAAAAAGTTGACAGATTTGTAACAAATCTGCTTACCTTGCAAACAGAAAGAACATTAATATTTATCAGTTTCTTGATGGTCTGCAAAAAAATTTGAGAATTTAATTAGGAAAGTAATGATGTTACAAATATACTTTGGGGGAGACAAATCTGAAGCTTCTTCAGATACTGCAAAGAACTATAAATACAATAGGAGCTGAGGTCAAGAGGTAGATTTTTGCTTTATCTCAATGTTATAATATGTGTAACAAAAGCAGCAATTCATACTAATATGCAAAATGTAAGGTAAATGCATAAGTCAAATTTGAAAGTGAAGAGACACATTAAATCCAAAATAAAACACTTAGTAATTTCCTCTCAACTAACAGGGAAAGTGGAGATGATTGAAGTTAAGAGCTTCAATTGATTTTAAAAACTGACATGGTCCTTCAGGGATGTGACTTCTTAGTTTTCATTAAAGGATTATGCATGTACCAAGGCTGCAGCTTTCATTTTGGTAAAGCTAGTTTACTTCAATCAACTATGTTGCTATATATTAACATATTTATGAGTTTTTAAAATGATTTTTGATGTCCCAATACTTAAAATAGAGCTATCTTAATCTAATAGAAACAATAATAATGAAATTAGAGCTATTATTGATCCTGGCACTGTATAAATATTTTTTCATTCAATCCTTCTAGCAATCCTATGATGCCACCTATTTTCCATTTGCGAGTGAATAAACAAACTACCTACGGTTAGGCTCATCCCCACAAGAGCCAAGCCATGAACTGCAGACAGCTGGACTCTGATACTCAATCTGAATCATTCTTCAGTACTGCCTCACTGATACTTTCATGCATTCTTTTTGTTACCATAATAAACAAAGAAAAACTCACATTGTCCAAGTCAGGAATTTCCAAAAAGTATTCTGGATACTCGTATGACATGCCCACATTGTTCACTGAAATAAGACAAGATTGTTAGCTAGCACATTTATTTTAACAATGTCCTGAAATGCTGATTAATTTATCGAGACTAAAATGATACATATATAGATATATCTAAAATCCTCATTACTCCAGTTTAAATGCTCTTTCCTTCATGAAGCCTTTCTGTACTTACCATCTACATGCCTCTCCCTGGTAGCTCTCTGGAAATTGTGTTCTTCCTCTGTACTAGTCATCTGTAGATAATGTCAATCAATTGTTCTGCTCCTTACACCTTCATGAACAGAGAATACACAGTGCAGGAGACTGGAAACCTGGGTTCTACTTACAGCCATGGCACAAAATGTGTGACCTGAATAAGTCATGCCCAGTTCACATCTCAGCCTGTTCACCACTAATGTAAGAGTTTACTCAGTCATGTAACAAATATTTATCACATGCTTGTAGGCAAGGCATGTGCTGCTAGGGACTAGAAAAGGCAGACAGACAGGGAAGGGTTCTCATATCACAGGGTTTACAACCTGGTAGGAAGAAAAAGGTTCCTAACCCAAAGAACCAATTATTTCATAACAAAGTGTCCAGTATCATGATAGTGTATTTCTAGAGAGCCTGACTTCAAGCTTTCTTGTGGTAGCTAGGAGGGCAGATCAGACCAGGTATCTCTAATAAACGGTCCAGGGAAGGCTTTCCTTGAACCCTTGGTGCCATCTAACCTCAGCTTGGTGCTGTAGGACTATAGATCATTTGGATAGATTTATACATATTAGGTCTTATATTGGAATACTCAGTTATCAACGGTTTCTCTAGACCCAGAAAGACAAAGACAAACAAGAAATAAGGAACATTCAAAAGATGGATGAAATATCCCTGACTTTACATAAACTAATTAACTCACAAAATAGACTATCTATTTATCTACATTTAACTGCCACAACAAGCCCATGAGGTAATTTCTAAATTATACCCTAGAAGCTGAAATCCACAGCACTTAAAAGATCATAGGGCAAACCATGCCAGAATTCAAATTCAGAAGTTTGACTACAGAACCTCAACTTTAAATCACTAAAACTACCACACACCTTCATCTGGGATTCACTCACGACAAGTGACCATTAATAACTGGAAAAGAAACAAAATACTGATAGCATGTTTAACAAAACCAAAGCACTAGAAAAAAGTGTCAGTTGCAAGACGGTAACAAAATTATGGTCACTTTGTAGGCGTACCTTTTCCAATACTAAATTAATAGTTGGAAGGAATGGGATAGTGTTCCATATTTAGCTAAGTCTGTCACCAGAGTCTGAGCTTTCAGATTTTCCTTGCAAAATTCTATAAGGATGGCTTGAACAGCTCACTGATACCCATCTGAAAACAGGAAAGCCAATGAGTAGGATTCAGGCCTACCTGAAGAGGGAAAACATCTAAACAGCTAATAATAGTGGGTCTAGATTCATTTTTATCTTACTCCTCCCTCTATCAAGTGTCTCAGCGACCACATTTATAAAAGATGTAAAACATTAAAAAACCAAGGTAAGGCCTTAAGAGCAGTTGACTTTAGTTTAACCACTGCAGAGTTATAAAGGATAAATAGTTTATAATTATTAAAAAGTATAACTGTAAATCTTTTAAGAGCCCAAAGTGGTGGGCTATTTTTGTTATTATTCTGAAATCTAGAACTTTGTAAGTAGAACAGTTGACTTGCAATCTTAGCATGTGCTACAAGCACAAAATTGAACTAAGGAAGCACATAAATAACTCAGCAAGCTGGGGACTGTTATTCTGGTTAAAGTATTAACAGTAGACAGTTTTCTGATCTGCCTCTGCTAACTGAGCAAAGGAAACTAGCAATGCTGTCTGCTCATACAACGAAAATGGGGAAATCTGCTGGGCGGTGGTGGCGCACGCCTTTAATCCCAGCACTCGGGAGGCAGAGGCAGGTGGATCTTTAGAGTTCGAGGCCAGCCTGGTCTACAGAGGGAGATCCAGGAAAGGCACAAATCTACACAGAGAAACCCTGTCTCGTAAAACCAAAAAAAAAAAAAAAAAAAAAAAAAAGGAAATGGGGACATCTATCCAACAGAGCAATATTAAGAAAAAAACAACTCTTTGGCCCAAAGTAATAAACTATCGTGTAGGAGGACTGTGTTTAGCATCCTAAGTGCCCAACAAAAACTGTGAAATCTAGAAGGGGATTTCAGAGCATCAAGTCTAGGCTTATGAGTTAGATGAGGAAAAAAGATGTCAAAACGCACAGCAGGCACCAGGACTCCTGAGCCCTCTGCCTCCCTGTATACATCTTCTGCAGTAGCATGCAGGCTAACTACCATCTTTCCCAGGGAGTAATCAGTTCATAGCGCTGTGAACAACAGTTGCTCTTCTCAGCTCTGAGGAAAGAGAAGCTCCAAACACAGTACATTGGGATGCTGAAATTTTATATTCAAGGCACTTTGGAGTCAGCAGATACTGGATGAAGCTCTGAAGTCATCATCACTACTTAAAGACCGGACCCATTGAAGATGGACAGAATCACCTTCCACCTTCTTACTCAAATCACAGATGAGACTGAAAACAGGCGTCATGCCTACAGCTGGAGGAATTTTATCACAGGCCATTATCTCTTTTCTGTACTACTCATTACTTCTAAATCATTTCCTACCCCTCCACAATTACCTTTATTCCTCCTCCACTCCTCCTTTAACCATCTGACTTTAACTGCCCATTTGTGGGACTCAGTGTACATGTGTGTGTTAACAAATCGGCCATTTCTCCTGCTACGCAGATCATTTCAGCAGGTTGTGCTATCAACATCTTCTGAGGGAAAGTTTGAGTGCCATCACGCTCTTCAATAACTGTTTCTGCCTAAGTGCACACACGGAATCTCTTGGAAAAAGGCAAACCCACTGCAGTTTTATTCTGAGACAGTAGGTGACAGCAATCACCAAACAGCAGAGAGGAAGCTTTCAGGGAATGCCGAAGGAAGAGGAAGTGCTGAGGCAGGAGGGAAAGACGGAACTATTCCTATTACAGCTTAATCTCATTAAGAATGGGTGCGAGCAGTGCCGTCCCTTACGTACTTACTACAAGAGGCTTCACAGGATTCACAAACCCAGCCTCACAAGTTGTTCTAACCTTATTCAGAAAGCTGAAAAATCTCTTCTAAGGGCTAGAACCTTAAATCAGCACCAAACCTGCACTGTCAGTGAGTTCTGTAGCCTCTTCCTCCAGGAACCACACAGTTCTGTGTTGCTGCTCCCACCTCAGGGCCTGCAAAACCCTTTCAGTAGTGAATATACATCATCTCATTCAGAAACCAAAGCACATCTGTGTAACTTCAAACTTCTCAAGGCCTTGAACACTTCCTAACACTTGAAGAAGCTCACCTTAATCTCTGGTCATGTTGCTGGATAAAATACCCTGACAAAAACAACTTAAGGGGAAAAGATCCATTTTGGCTCACTGTTTGAGGTCACAGTCCAGCAAGGCAGGAAAATGAGTGTAGCAGGAGCTGGAGGCAGATGCTCCTCCACACTGCATCCATCCACAGTCAGGAAGCAGAATGATGAATGACATGCTCATCTCATTTCCTCCTTTTTAAACAGTCCAGGACCCAACCCAGGGAAACAGAGCCACTCACTTTTAGGATGGTTCTTCCCAACTCAATGAATTCCCCACAGGCATGCCCAGAGGCTGAATAATCCTTCAAAGGTATGCTTAAAGGCTTGTCTTCTAGATGATTCTGGATCCCATCAAGTTGGGAATTAAGATCAACCATCACAGAACCCAATGGAAGAGGTGGGGCTGAGAGAGAACACAAGTATAGACAGACCAAGAAGGAGGGGAAGTAGAAAGGCACTGGTGGTAGGCAGAGGTGCCATCCTTAGAGACCTAGTCCTCATGGAGTGGGTCCTTACGGGGGGACTGGCAGGGAGCTTCACTTAGCTATACTCTTGAGAGCCCATTCTGAACCCCAAAGAATACTACTGTCAAAGAAAGTGCTACATTTAGAAAGAAGATTTGGAAAATCCAGAGTAATTCTGGGTGTTATAGCAATATTTTAATTATATCATAACTGCTTAAAATCATTTCTACATCTCATTCTTTCAAAGAAGATTTTGTTCCTTCAAAGTTCATGTGCTGCTGTTCTTCATGGGCCTAGCTAGAATCCTCTATCACTGCTAGTTGCCAGAGGTAGAATGATGTCATTAGAAAATTAGATTCCTGGTATCTGGGTTGTGCATGAGGGTGGAGCAAACAGCAATAAATTACTAGAAAACAAAAATCCATTCATGCACTAACCTCACACAGACCACTTTCAACTGGCTTCATTTTTTATATTAATCAGAAACATCAGAAATTAATGTGGTTTAAAAATACTTTGCCTTGTGGATGGGCTTCTAAATATAAATCACATAACATGAAGTATCTCTGTTTCCTTCTTATGACATCAAGGCAGAAAAGGATAAGCTTACACTTCAGCTACATTCACAGATATATCCAGTCCCAGCATTTCAGAGTTTATTAGTAAAACCTGTTTCAAACAATGATGTCATATACCAAAGGTTCAGTGAGTGTGTATGAGGGATGTGTGTGTGTATGTGTATGTGTTGGGGGTGGGGTGGGGGATAACATTTTCTGCCTTAAATTTCTGTAAAATGGTCTGGGGTTTGACCTCAATGGTAGCACACTTGCCTAGCATGTGGGAGGCTCTGAGCTCCATCTCCAGCACCACAAAAAAACAACTGTAAAAGGATACAGAACTCAGAATCCAGCAGAGCTGGGGTTCAGCCCTGCTGCATCATCACTGCTTCTAAAACTGGGACATAAAATAAGTCTGCTTCCTCACTATTCTTCATACATGAAATAGGAACAATCATTTCAGCAAAGGACATAATGTGCATTGTCATGAATCCACCATTTGGAGCATGTTAAAATGTCAATAAATGAAGGAAAAGCTGCTGTCATGTGCCCATTTATCCAACAAATATTTACTGCCCTCCTACTTTGTGCCCAATACCAAGTACCTTGCTTTTATCATGTATGACCAGCATCAACACAAACAGATCCTTCTGCAAGGCAGAGCTCCGGGCAACTCTCAACAGAGTAGCTGTTTATACCAGCTAGATTTACCCCAGTACCTCCTCTGCCCTCTTAACTGCATTCAACAGACCTAGTCTCACAGTTGGAGGGAGATAGTGACAGAGATGCAAAGAAATTTCCTTTTTTGCCTTCTTAACATATTGCTGGAGCTAGCACATGTTCATACACTGACAGATGATATTTGGAACACGATGTAAAACATTTTGCAAACTTTACAGTTTTCATACACTTGTAAGTAGCAATTTCCAAATAAAAGAGAGTTTACAAGGCTTTAAATTTGCAGTGCCTTTAATCAGAAATTGAAAAATTAAGATTGAGTCAGAGGCAACAGCACACACCTCCCTTTGACTGTTTAATTACAAACTGCTATGTGACTGATCCTTATCACAAAATCAGGTAAGATTTGGCACATAAAACATTGAAAGTGAGGGTGCAGAAAGAAGAATGACACAAGGCTAGTGGTTCAAAGGTAGCTATTAGGGGGCTATTTATCAATTGCTATTTACATCTCTGGAATCCCAGAGTTAATTATCCAGATTGAAGTTAAAGGCTCTGCTCTAATTAATGCCATTAGCGGTGTCTGAGTGAAAGAAAAGAAATGTGAATTCTAGCAGTCTAATGCTCACTTCAGAAAGCTGATCTCAGTCAACATATTTAGGGGGAGGACACGGCACTCTCCTGGATGAGATTTCCAAAGAGTGTACCTATGTAAATCAGCCTCCATGCCTATTCTGTTTCCATGAGTCTTTTACCAGGCCTCTACCTCCTTCAGTGCAAAGGGTCCCTGCTGGCAAAGGAGGGGATTCTTATCAGTCATCCCTCTGGCTACTTGGATTTGCACTGAATTTCTCTCAACCACTCATAGCTCCAAGTGCAGTCATTATATTGCTTTACAGAATTTTCTCTGCATCCAGAGTCTCTTGTCAAGAAAATGTCTCCCTGTTGTTCAAGATAAAACCCAAAAGTTGCTACTGAGTGGTTATCTAATTCTGAAAAATGCACTTAACTTCTCCACCTTTGTTTCTTGCCTGTAAAATGGGCAGAGGTGTTTTCATCCATCCATCCATCCATCCATCCATCCATCCATCCATCCATCCATCCATCCA
>CABHPH010152229.1:27993-87361 GCA_902168325.1 Peromyscus nudipes | reverse complement strand
ATTCCAGTCTCCATCTCCCAGCCTCCCATAAGAGCTCTGGGATTACAGACACACCTGCTACAATCTCAGCTGTATGTTTGCTCTGGGGATCTGAACTCGGGTCCTCATGGTTCCACATCAAGGACTTTCCCCACTGAGTCTTCTCTCCAGCTCAGACACAGGACCTTTAAGCCAACCTTAACCCTGAAATTCATCTCTACCACTTCCTACTTTGGGAATGGTTACAAAAAATGATTTAACTATCCTTAGTCCTTGTCTAGTTTGCAAATGCTTAATTGTACTTAACTCTTATTTTTTTATAAGATAAAGATGACGTATGAGATGGAGCACGTAGAAGGTTCTTGAACAATTTTAGGTATTGATATTACTGAAACTAGAGTCGGACCAAGACTGTCACATCACTGAATGTGGGAAGATGTTGACACGATACTGCTCTAAGTGACACCCCGTGTGTTTCTCTGTGTCTAAGATTTTCAAGATTTTGCTGATTGTATCTCGGTTCTTCGATCTTAACTGTTCTCAGAGGAGGTGTGTTTCACCACCACCTCCACATTTCTGCCTCTGTGCACAGTGGAAGAATCTGGTGGATCAAGTTTATTTTTAAAATAAAAAATAGCACATGGTCGTTAAGATTTATTTTGAAAAGACGAAGTAGACAAACAAAACAGAAAAGGCTGCTTCTGCTTCCAAGACTGTTGACACGCCATTTTTTTCTCTTTTGCTCCTCTGCCTGACATGTTTACCTTTCATGAAAGCCTGAGCATTTTTTATTATTGCTACCCTTCAAAGCACTATTTTGCAATGATCTCATCCTGTCTTGTTTATCAGACAGTGTTCTGAAATATGTTTAAGGTCCAATTTTCTGAGAAAAAAAACAATTCTACTGATTTGTCCTGCTTCTTCAGTAAAAAGATTCTAAACCACATCCAGTTTCAGACAACCAACAAATCCTGGAGACAGTCAAGAATCAGCATGCATAGTATTGTTGTAGGCCATTTTCACCATCAAAGTAACCCCAGAGCATGGAGATCCTGTAGTTCAAAAGCAACTGATGGATGTGTGTGGAGTGGGGGTGTCCAGGTGTCTTTCTCGGCTGCTCTTCACCTTATTTTTGAGACATGTTAAATCTTCAGCTCACTAATTCAGCTGGACTGGCTGGCCAGTAAGCCTCCTGTCTCTGCCCCTCTAAGGCTGGGATTACAGACATGAGCTCCTGTACCCAGCTGTTTCACATAGATCCTAGGGGACTAAACTCAAGCCATCTCTGCAGCTTAGACGTGATTGATTTTTAAGCATTATTTGCATTAAGCATTAATATAACTTAACTATAAATGTATGCACTGTAGTTTATCAATAATAGCTATTTAACAGTTACTAGCAAAATTCCTGGAAAAAATAAAAAAGAGCAATTCATTCTTGCCAGTGCAAACCAGCTCCAGCAGACCATAGCAAGAAGACAAAGCCACCTGCTCCCTTAGCTCACTTTACTCCATTAGTGCAGCCGAGGGGAATTCATCTGTTCCGTGGCCTGAGTCATCTAACATACCTTTCTATGTGTGTGATCGCTCATTTGTGATAGATTCTAGGATATCAATAATGACTCAACTTTTTTTTTTTGTGGGGCTGGAGAAATGGCTCAGCAGTTAAAGAGCACTGCTGCTTTTCCAGAGGACCTGGGTTCTGTCTCCAAGACCCACATTAGGAGGCTCCCAACCACCTGTGTAAATCAGCCACATAGGATACGATACCTTCCTTCCCACCAATTCCTAGACAATAATTAATGTGTTTTTTGCTCTATAGGCTTGTGAATTGCACATGCTTTATGAATAGAATCTTTTAACATGATCCTCTGTGATTATTTTCATATGCTTTGTTTTTTGTTTCCATGTTTCCTCTGTGTCATAGAATATAACACTTCTCTTATTTTCATGGCCAAATAATATCTCATTGTGCACACACACACACACACACACACACACACACACACACACACATATTAATTTTGTTTAGCCATCTGATTGTGGGCACTTAGGTTCCTCTCATCTTTGGGATATAATGAGTAGTGATGCTATGAACAGAGATGTGAAAATATTTGAGTATCTAAGTCTTCACTTCATTTCTCTTGAATATGTACCTGGAAGTGGAATTGTTGATCATAATTCTCTTGATTTCTTTCTGTGGAACCTCCATACTCCTTTCCTCAATGACCTCCATTTTAATTCCTACCCACAATGCACATGGGTCTAATCTATCATCATCCTCACCAACGTTTGTTTTTTTTTTCTTTATCTTTATAGCCACCCCAGTGAGTATAATTTTAATTTACATTTTCATTTCTTTTTAAAACTCACTTGTGTATTTTTGTGTGGCTTGGAGCACATTTTCACATCTGAACACACATGTGTGGAGGTCAGAGGCTGATGTGAGATATCCCCCTTGGTTGCTCTCCATTATATTTACTGACAACAGGGTCTCTTGCTGACTCAGCTAGTCTAGCCAGCTAGGAATCTCCTGTCTCCTCTGGAACACTGACTTTACAGACAGGTCATCCCATGCTTAGTGGGCTTTTGAACAGTAATATTCATCCAGGTATGTCATAGCTTCTGGCTGCTAAAGGACGAGTAATAAATGACATTCTGGAAAGTTCTCCCTTGTTTCTGCTCTGTTTAGCTCCTGTCATCACCACACCTCTTGAAACTGTAGATGCCTTAGTGGAAGAAGTAGCCACTTTCATGTGTGCCGTGGAATCCTACCCTCAGCCCGAGATTTCTTGGACCAGAAATAAAATCCTCATTAAGTAAGTACTCTGCCTCATCTTGTAAAGGATGCCTGCTCTGCTCACCCACAGAAATATACCCATACTGTTGGTGGCACTAAAGGTCACCTTCTAGAATATGTACAGTGAAAATATATTCATTTTATAATCGGGAGATCTGAAGTTCAGGGCAGATCACTGATTTATCTGACATGGGGAATGCCAGATGAGAATCCTGAAGCTTCCCAGGAAGCACCATGGTATTCTAAGTCCATGGGCATGTGTCCCAGGGCACATAGAGGAGCTGAGGGGGCGGCCTGTCATCCCCTCTGTGTCCCCAAACTATGAAATCTATTGTCTAAGAATCTGACTTCTGTGTTTTTTTCTTTCAAAATGAGACAGATTCTCAGACGGATAAAAGTCCCATTTGGCAGATAAAGGGTCTGCTTTTCTCCCCCCGTCACAGTAGCTAGCTCACCAAAAATACTCTGGAAAATCTAAAACAAAGTGAGCTGGAGGGCGCTTTAGCAGGCAGTGTTGCAGCTGAATGCTCTCAGTCCGCATGAGCTACTGTGATGGAACTGGTAAGACTGTTGGCTTACAAACAACAAAAAATTATTTTTCACAGCCTTGGGGCCCGAGGAGTTTCAAGTTCAAGGAGCCAGCAGATTCAGGGTATGGTCAGGGGATGAAGGCTTACTCTTCTGTTCACAGATGGCCACTTTTACCACTGTCTCTTCGTATGAGGGAAGGACATGAAAGCTCTCTTGGTTCTCTCCTATAGGGATACTAGTCCCACTCACAAGAGTTCCAGTCACATGAAACATAATCACCTTCCAAAGGCCACATCTCAAATACTACCATATCTGACACTAGGCTTCAACACATGAATTCTGGAGGAAGTGTTCATTTTTCATCTACAGTGAGTCCTTAAACGGTTGTCCATAGGCGGGGATCTACGAACTCGATGGGGAGAAAGGACACGCGTGTTCTCGTTGTCTCTGACTGAAATGTTGTGTTTCCTTCTGTGACACACACTCTGAAGCGCTGTGAGGCATCACTGTGTACTAACTACAGCCTTCATGATCGCTGCCAGGCAAGCTCTCTCAGAAGTCCCAGGACAGGACAGCTCACAAACAATTCAAACACCGGAAAACAGCCTTCACGTCATTTGCAGTTTGGATAGATTGAGATTTCCAACTCATGATGCCTAAATTTCTACTTTTACTTGGCAGTATTTTTTTCTTCTCTTTCTGAACAGCCTTTGGAAGACTTATTTAGCTTTATTTTACATGTATGAGTATTTTGTCTGAATGTATGTATGTACATTTCATACATGCCAGTGCCCAGAGGAGGATCCTGAGTTCCCTAGAATTGGAGTTACAGAGGGTTGTGGATTCTGGAAACCAAACCCAAACCCAGGTCGTCTGTAAGAGCCAGGGCTCTTAACTTCTCTTAAATTTTACTACAAACTTCCAAAGACCACCAGGTTGTAGCTTTAACATTGTGTCTGGAAATTTCCCTGGCTAAATGTGAGTCCATTATCCATAAGATCTGAATTAGAAATACGTGTGAGGCATCATTTGGCTGAACTCTGCCTCTTCATTGAGGTTGCCTTTTCTTCTTTTTTTTAGGGGGGGGGAGGGTCAGGTAACATCCCCTGTTCTGTCTCAGCCTCCACAAATACAGGTCTTACCATTCATATTTTCATCAATAGTCCCTTCAAGTCAACTGTCAGCTAATGATAATTTAGGCTTTCTCTAAGATGATTTAGCATTTCTCTACTATGTCTCTTAGCTCTTTCTCAGACTCCAGTAGCTATCATTAACATACATGTTTCAGCTGACAGTCTTCTCTTATCGTGCTGCTCAAAACTCTGCCAGTTCAGCCCCAGCTGCCCAATTGCAAAGCCACACCTCCATTTTCAGGTACTTGTCCCAGCAGCACCACGATTCCAGGTACCAACACTTGTATTTATTTTCTACTGTGACTGTCACGAGTGGTCACAAATGTAGCGACTTCAAACAACATACCCGTATTGGTTTACAGTTCCAGAGTATGAGGCAATCTCCCTGAGCTAAAGTCAAAGCTTCGGTTCTTTCCGGATGCTCCATGACACAATCCCATCTCACTTTTAAGAGTCCAGAGGCCAACTGTGTCCTTTGCTCCCTTCCTCTGTTAGTATAACTAGCAGTCACACCACTGATTTCTCATGTCACACATGCCTCTGGCTCTCCTGCCTCTCTTGTCCACTTTAAAAGGATCTTTTTTGTTACTGCATTTGACCCACACCAATAGTCTAGAATGCTCCATTTTAAGATTCTTAATATGCTCAAATACCTCTTGCAATGTATCACAGGCTCTGACAATGAAGACATGGGTGGGTCTTTGGGGACAGTCATTCAGTGTACTGTATACATTTGATATTGAGAGTCCCTACTATAAAACAAACAATTAAAAAATCCAACAACAGAAGCCACTTGGATTTAGATGGATGATCTCCTCCAACTTTTTTCTGTTGCCCGAGTCTCTTCTCACTGGACAATTGAGTGTAATTAAATAGACTACGTGTGCACCTACACACAAGCACACACAATATGTTGTTATAGCTTGAAGCTCTTCTATTTCTTTATGCATCTCAAGACAGAGGCAGAGAAGTGCCTGTCCATTGTTAGACATCTAAAAGTTATCTGTTTATAAAAAGGGGAAATACTAAGGTTTTGAAGAGGAAGTGGGGAGGGATAAAAAATAATAAGGGTAATCAAAATTTACTATATACATGTGTAGAAATGTCATAATGAAACCTTTTTTTGTATGATTAATGTTTGTTTACGCACAAAAAATGACTACAACTCACAAACATGAAGGTAATCGTTGCGGTTCTATTTAAGGTATTTATTCAGTCATTAATGGCTTCAACAAAATGAAAGTCAGATTCTGTTAAATTTTATTCAATTATAAACTCATTGCTCATATTCAATTTATTAAAACATGCTACAACATTCATGATTATTATATTGCATTAGAATAAAAAGGGATAGAGAGATGGCTCAGCGGTTAAGAGCACTGGTTGCTCTTCCAGAAGACCCAGGTTTGATTCCCAGCACCCATGTGCAGTTCCTCACAACTGTCTGTAATCTAGTCCCAGGGGATCTGACACCCTATTCTGGCCTCCGCAGGCACCAGGCATGCATGTGGTACACAGAAATAATGCAGGCAAAACACTCATATGCATGAAATATAACATATAATAAAAGTAAAAATTATAAAAAGAAAAAAGTAGTTATTAAAGGAATAAATGGATCTTCAATTAATTGCTATTGATATCTATAAATATTTAGTTCTTTCTGTTCATTGCAATTACGTGCATGCTCCCTTTCTAGTTTTTCCCTTGTGGGAAAAGACTCATACCTCTTAGGACGGGAGAACCTGAATTCAATCTTCAGAATATACACACTCAAATGGAAAGTTCAATGTGGTAGTGGGTGCTTGTAATCCCACCTCTGGGGGTGGGGCAGAGACTGGCTGATCCTTGAGACTTGCTGGTCAGACAACCTTGCATACTTTGTAAGCTTAGCATGCAAGCACACACAAGCACATACAAGCACACACAAGCACACGCTTTCCTGTGTAAATGTTATACTTGTTCTTAGCAACAGCCACCACCTCACAGAATTATTTTGTACAACTTAGTAGTGCTTTGATTATGGATTCCAGAAAGATCAGAACATAAAGTAGCTTTATTTTACTCTACTAAGGAGGATTATACAGTTTTGCAAAACACACATTTCCTCCAACCCTTTTTTCTGCTTCCTCACTGACTGGTCATCCATTTGATCCATTAGTCAAAGACGTGTGTGTGTGTGTGTGTGTGTGTGTGTGTGTGTGTGTGTGTTTATGTGTGTGTCTGTGTGTACGTGTATGTATTTATGTTTATGTGTGTGTGTTTGTGTATATATCTTTATGTGTGAGTCCGTGTGTGTGTCCGTGTGTGTGTGTGTGTGTGTATGTGTGTGTGTGTGTGTGTGTAAAAATCACAGATGGTACACTGATCCTCCACTTTGCTCTGTGACCTGCAGGCTGTTTGACACCCGCTACAGCATCCGGGAGAACGGTCAGCTCCTCACCATCCTAAGTGTGGAAGACAGTGATGATGGTATCTACTGCTGCATAGCCAACAATGGAGTGGGAGGAGCCGTGGAGAGTTGTGGAGCTCTACAAGTGAAGATGAGTGAGTAGGAAAGAGCATCATCTATCACCTTAAAGTTGTCTCCACACAACTTGTAGCAGTCGTTAAACAGAGCACGTGGTATACCTGAAGTTCAGCGGTGATGCAATGCTCAAGCACAAGGCCAGCCCTCATTCCTGCCCCAGCCACCACCTTCAGGCAATCCTTTCACTCACTCTCCTCTCCTGCTTTGTTTTCAACCTTCACACAGCTCTTGATTGTATTTGGGAACTTCCTTCTGAAATTCATTATGCATTTAAAAAAATTCATTTAAAAAACTTTTATTTATTTATGTGCATATGTGTGCTGCGTGTGTTCAGCTATCCACAGAGACCAAAAGAGAGTGTCAGATCCCTCAGAGCTGGAGTTACAGGTGGTTGTGTGCCACCCGATGTGGGTGCTGGGAACCCAACACTGGTCCTCTGGAAAGTGCTCTTAAGTGCCGCACCACCTGTCCATCTCTTACTGTGACTTAAAGAGCATAGTCCCATTACAGCCAACACCCTTTTTAAATCTCCCAGCCTTTTGTAGGTGTTTTTGCTTCTTCACTTACTTATTTTTTTTCTGAGTGGCTTCCTACTTAAATGGAGGATGTTCCAGCTTCCCTACCTCCTTGTTGCCAGTTTTAAGCCATTATTCTCATCCTCCTGGGCAAACTCATTTCTCTCATGAAGGCTTATGAGGTTCTGATCATTCTCTGATCTAATTCCATCGAGCACTCGCTTCTAGACACTCATCAGAGCCCCGATTCTGTCCTCCTTATCTCCCCGTTGTCTTTGTCTGCCACCATCCTGTGCTCTTTCTCGTCCTGAGGGTTTTAATAGCCCGGGGACAGAACCATCAGCTGCTTCATCTTACAAGTTGTCACCCTGCAAAAATCCAGGGTTATTTATCTGAACTCTTTGCCAGTCTGCCAAATCAAGGACCCATATTGGGCCTCACCACACACTGGCAGATTCGAAGTCTTCAGTGCCAAGATGTCACTTTCTGATCGTGGACACTTTTGTCCAGCTTCCCTGGATGTGGAGAACTTTCTGGCACTGACAACTTGCCTCCATGAGTAGGGACAAACCTGCTGATTTCTTTCTTAGGTACGAAGAGTGTCGGCACTCTGGCCTCATGACACTTTGCTCTGTAGCTACCTGCTGTTGGCAACACTCTCTCAACTCTGCCATAACGCAAACTTTATTTCCTCATTACTAATGAGAAAAAATTAGGTAAGCATACCTGTTGCCATCACATAGAATCTGGGTGTACTGGAAACTTTTTGGTGTTAGGTCTTCATTTTTTTCTTTATATCCTACCCTTTGCTGTTGTCTTGTTGGAAGAAATCAATTCTTAAGAATTAATTTGTCTCTAATGGTTCTTTTCATAGTAAACTCTATTTCTTGGATGGCACAATGTTCCCATGTTTCTCTAAGGGAATTGCCAGTGAGTTTTTTAAAAAGACATTTTTCTTACTTTATTTTTGCTTCATCCAAGATAAATTGTGATCTCATCTCGGTCCATTTCTTCTTTGTTTTTCCCCTCAAATGTGTGTTCGTCTTGCACTACTTAAGTGTAAGTTGAATAGAGTCTCAGATTACTTCAGGTAGAAGCTGGTGGAACAGTGTCGGGATGGGGAGGACATGTTTCATACTCACCATGAGGAAGTAGGTGGCATGTGTCCACAGCAGGCTTTATGATGTGTGCCTCAACAAAGGAATCAAGGAAAGAGGCCAGCGCTGCCTCAACGACTGAGCAACGAAGGCTGAGTTCTGCAGATGAACGCCCTTTAGGGGGGATTGGAGCCCATTTCAGTGGTTCACTCTTCTACTTTTCTATGGATGTTGTTGTTTTCCCTCAAGCACATTTTTTTAGCTTGGTTCTACACCAAATTCTCTCATCTCTCTCTTCCTTTCCAGCCCCCATCTTCGCCTTAGGAAAGTTTACCTGTTTGTGTGGCTATTCATTAGTGTGGCCATTCCAATTGTCAAGTTTTAGAAGATTCCTAATGTCCACAATGATTGCAGTCACGCCCTTCCCCTAGGACATCACTCTTGAAACCTCCTCAGGTTTAGTCTCGGGCTCAGGCTGGCACAGCAGGCGACCACGAGTACTTTGCTTCAATAAGCAAAGTGTGATGTGTTCCACAATGTCATGATCCCTTGACAGGAGGCTCCACACCTCCATGTCACTACTCTGACCAACTCCAGGTTACTTTTTAGTCAATTTCCCAAAGATTGTCCTTACCTTCCACCTTACAGGTGACTGAGACAGCTGTTTCTTTAGAAGCCAGGAGTTAATTCCTCAATACAGCAGATAGTTCCTTAAATCTCCCACATAAAACATTATCTGTGACTCAGGTTCACTGTGGGGGATCTTGTTCATGGAAGCCAATGAAAGGAATATTGGAACCTTCTCTTTGGTAGTAATAAGAATGTCAGCTCTTAAGCCAGGGTTTTGCTGATGGGTGTATAACAATACAACCCACAGTTGAGATGTCCAGCAAATACCTAAAATTGAAGTGTTCCCTACCATTAAGTATAAAATAGTATTATAAATTCTAGAATACAGCCAAATGGCCAAGATTCACATTTTCTTATATAGTATTTTAAGCCTGTCTTGTACTTTTGCTACAATGTAGAACCATATTATCTGTAAGGGGAAATAAATGCCTTGATTAAAAACCAACCATTTAATCTTTGTAGATACGACTGACAATGGACACAAAAGGCCCCACAGCCCTCCCATATACTCACATGTGAGGAAAAAGAAAAGTCTTTATCCCTTGCTATCTCTATCAAGGTGGCCTAATGCACACACACACACACACCCTTCAAAAATCTGTCCCACAAAGGCACTTCTCTGTTCTGTATCTACAGTATGAGATCACTAGGGACACAAGGCAGTTTAATTACTTTATGAGTGCTTTGAGGCATTTGAACCTCTCAGATCTACATGTTAGATTTAATAACTTCTTTTCAAAGCTTTCTAGTGGAGAATAAAAATGAACCAATATCACCTGTTTCTTCAGTCACATTGGCCTGAGTGCTGGCAGAAAGGTAAACATCTCTTTGTAGAATTTCAATTCTCCAAATTGTGTCAGAAGCCTTTTTAGCTACTAACATGCTTCCTAGTGGAAGCATCACATTTAGTAGTTAAAGTAAGATGAGAACTAGACCTGGAAACAGACATAGTCTCAGCACTTGGGAGCAGAGGCAGGAGGATCCCCTCAAATTTGAGGCCAGTCTCTTCAATACAGTGAGTTCAGGGTCATCCAGAGCTTTGTAACGAGACCTTAACTCAGAAAAAAAGTCAATGAAAAGATGGAAACTAAAGGGAAAGTAGTCCATAATTCAAAATAATGTGATAAACTTAGGACAATTTTCAAGTGTTTCACATCTATGGTATAAAGAATACAATGTTGAATTATTATGGGGACAGTTAATGCTGATTGACTTTTTATTAAGTGTCATTAAAAATAAGGAGTACTAAGAAATTTCAGATATCAAGTATGCTTTATAAATATGATTTTTGCAAAAGAAAATAGATATTTTAACAAAATGCATCTAGTTATCCTTTAAGATAGATTTCCATTTGGTACCTACTAATGAACCATCTTAGCCTTTGGCAAACTTTCTAATTCAAGACCCCAAAGATGATTCTTGGAATGAGTCTCAAGAATTAATTAGAAAGCTAGAACCCCTATTTCAATATAGAGACATTGTCTTTTTATGTTCGACTTTCATTTTCCCCACAGAACCTAAAATAACTCGCCCTCCCATTAATGTAAAAATAATCGAGGGACTGAAAGCAGTTCTACCATGCACAACAATGGGCAACCCCAAGCCGTCTGTCTCCTGGATCAAGGGGGACAGTGCTCTCAGGGTAAGTGATTAGTGTATTAAAATCTGTGTATAAGACATCCTTTCTAAAGATGTATGTTTTACTTTTATTCCTCTGTGTGTGGGTGTGTGTGTGTGTGTGTGTGTGTGTGTGCACATAAATGGATACGAGTACCCATAGAGGCCAGGAGAGAGTATCAGATCCTTTGGAGCTAGAATTGAAGACCGTGTGAGCCACCCAGTGTGGGTGCTGGGAACTCAACTCCAGTCCTCTGCAAGAACAGTATGCACTCTTAATGACTGAGCTCTCTTTCCAACCAGTATAAGTCATGTCTGCAAAAGCAGCATGCACTCTTAATGGCTGAGCTCTCTTTCCAACCAGTATAAGTCATATTTTAAATATAATTATCTCTAAACATCTACTTACATGCTAACAAACTTCTAGTATATGTTTTTCTCCATATGCATTAGCCAAACTTAAATTCTTCAATTACTAATTACACACCCTCACTCTAGGGTATTCCAGTAGGGACTGTCTTGGAGACAGAAGAGATAGAAATCAGCAGCATTGGAGATGAAATGGGGGCTGAGGCCAAGCAAAGCAAGGCTCATTTTTCTTGCTCAGCTGAACAACTTATTACTATTATTTTTTAACATTGAGTGTTTGAGACTTTAGGGATACCAAAGCTGAACCAACACCCAAGTTTTAGAACTGGCAGTTTCTGGGAGGAGAGAGATGAGGATTGGAAGGAAGAAAATGAGAAAACAACAGTGAGAAATTAGAGCAAGGAGACTGGGAATGATAAGCAGAGGCAAACACACCTCAGCAATGAGAAGTTAAATGAAAGCTGTATCATTTAGGCTGGAGAGATGGTTTCACGGGTCAGAGTGCTTGCTGTACATGAGAACCTGAGCTCATATGTATCCACATAAATGTGTGCCTATAAGCCCAGTGCTTGGGAGGAGGAGACAGGCAGATGGTGGGGCTTGCTGTCTGCCAGTCTAGCTCCGAACTCAGTGAAGATCTTGGCTCAAAGGAATGAAGCAGAAGGCAATAGATCAAGACATCTGAAATCCACCTCTGGCCACATACATGCACATAGATGCACACATCTGCACAGGCATGTAGATATACCACATTCACACACACACACACACACAAGATGTGCTATTTATTGGCTTAGCTTGTAACGCTTCTGTGTATTGCTCCATGCTTACTAATAAATTATTATTCTGCATCATGATCATCTCCATGGCTTTGTCTCACCTAAAAATGAGATTACAGCCTCTGTTCCCATTTTACCAGGCCATGCACACTCCACAGGAAACAATACATAGTTGTCAGCATATATCAAATAACTGAAACAAACCATAAATCTGATGAGTTTTGCCAACTTTAATGGCAATATTTACATGCCATGGCTTTCCTTTTGTTGTAAGTCTGGATGCATTTTCTACAATAAAAAGCAACATGACTGACTCTGTCCACCTTACTCAAGTTACAGTGAATTCAAAAAGAGAAGATAAATCTCACATCTGAATTCCAAGGAGTAATTTTAAAATCCTCAAAGGATATGCATTCTCCTAAGGTTACCCTAAGGGTGTATGGTAAAGCATGGTAACTGAAAGCAATGTTTTAAATTTTTGTCTTGCTTCGTGTTTTATTCTGGGTATGAAATCATGGCTGTGTGTATACTAAGCACATTTTCCACCACCGAGCTACACCTCGAGCCCCAAAGCATAATGCTTTCAATCAAACAGACATAAACATGACTTTTGGAAGTCATGATTAGTGTTGTGTTTTAATGAGTTGAGGCGGGTAAAGGATAGACGCAATCTCATGAGATGACTTGCATGGTCTCAGTAGTCTATGTTAGGACAGTGATAAATCAATGGAATAAGGCAAGTGTGTCTTTGACTGAGGCTGTTTTCAAACATGTCCCTGTCTTTGGCAGGAAAATTCCCGCATTGCAGTTCTGGAATCGGGGAGTTTAAGGATCCATAATGTGCAAAAGGAAGATGCAGGACAGTACCGATGTGTGGCAAAGAACAGCCTGGGCACAGCTTATTCCAAACTTGTGAAGTTGGAAGTTGAGGGTAAGAGGCAGCGTGCGTCCATCACCGTCTGCTGGGAAGGCTGTGCTCTGGACTGAGAAGGATGTGACGTAGGAAGCTGTGGTTCATCAGTTCTGAGGGCAAGACTGTGACAACAAAGAAGTCAGAAGACATATCCCTAGCATAAAAGATCAGGTTCTATCTATTGCCCCAACTGCTGATAAGTTTGACCATTGCAGCAAACAAAATTCATGATAATGATAAAACAACATGGCACCATTTTAGTGTGACTTTTTGGCTTGGACAATTCCCTTATTTATAAATTTGGAGACAGTAATTTTATCTTTTAATACATTTGGATTGATTTCTAAACAATAGAAAAATGGAAAAATCTTTTTCAAATTAGAGCTTCACAAAAGATGAGAAAAATAAGATAATGAATCAAATATATAAAACATGGTCTTAATTCTGTGAACCATGTAGCAATTAATGCTTTCAACATAGTAATTGTTTGTCAAGTGTTTTTTATTAGTTAATTCAATAAATTGGTGGGAAAGATCCTTACTGAGAAACCAGAATCCAAATTTTAGTGTTCTATTCCCTATTCATCCATTTCTTTACCTAAAATTTTATCACATTTGGTTTAAAAATAGGAACTAGGATCCAGATGGGAGGGGGGTGGGGAGGAATGAGGAGGAGTAGAGGGAAGAAAAACTGTAATCAGGGTGTATTATGTGAGAAAGCAAACCTATTATCCACAAATGGGGCCGGGGGCGGGGGCAGGGGGCGGGGACTGCCAGCAGACCTGTACTGTGTGAGCTCCTCAGGTGTGAAATTATTTCTAACTTTTCCTGTTCTGAGCCATGGATTCAAGAGCTCTGACTTTTTTCTCCTCTGTAAAATCAAGTTTAAGGAAATTAATAAGCTATTGATTATACCAGCAGTCTCGCCTTGAATGTACTTCACAGACAATGGCTACAGATTTTTCTGCTTTTATTTTTCTTTTCTGACTGATGAAATGTTGGATTAGATATACAAGCAAAAACAGTGATTAAATCAAGAAAGATTTTTATGGATCCCAGATTTTTGAGCCACCCCATTCTGCTTTGGCTAAAATCTATCCTTAGCTGCAATTTCTCTTCTGACTCAGACTTTTATTGAAGTTATTTTTATTTCCTGAGTAGCCCCATGTCTTTTCTCTCACAGGTTTAATTTCCTCCTTTTCCATATCTGTCTCTAGTAGGGGCAACATTTTTATGGAGTCTTTACACCAACTGCTCATAAAATTTCCATTAGGAAATGGCAAATAATACATATAATGTATAATATATCTTAGATGAGAACACATATTATAGATATATATCTTGACATAGTTCTCAATATAGTCAGTATAATTTAATACCTTCTAAACTATCAATTTTATGTAAGTATTAGAATGCAATTGACATTTTTTCCAGTGAAATCTAAATAAACATACAACTGCATTCAGAAACCTACCTCAGATACACTGAATTCCTGCCTAGGTCCAGGATTGCTTTGAATGCTCCGTAGAATGGTGTAGAATGAATGTTGTCCATTCACATAAAATTCCACAAAAGCATCCCTTATCAATCTATCAAATTCAAGCTTCCTGTCTTCCCAGCTATTAAAACAATTTGTTGCAAATTGACTTAGAGAAATTTATCAGCAATACTAATTCGCTGGAGCCCATTTACACAGTCCGCTCTTTCCCTGCCACTTAATTTTGAAACAATAAGATGGGACACCACGTCCGTCTTCCTAACACCGAAATGATCGTGCTTGTTGCTTTGACTGTTAACATATGCTGGAGGTTTTTTAAACCTTCATTATGGCTGAGAGCACGTGCTAACATTTGAAGCTTCTCTAACGGTTGGTAAGACAATCATTTCAGCTCCTATGTCTATTCGACTTCCTCTACTTCTGATCAAAATGCCCCCAAAGTGTGGTATACTTATACTAGTACATCATAAGCATAGCATAAATGATATCTGTCATAATTTTTATTGCCATTAAGACATAAAAAAGACCACAGCAAATCTGTTTTGGCTCAGGAAGTTCCTGAAAGTTGAAGTTGATTTCCTTGTTCGCAAAGAGCTGGGCATATGCACAAGTTACAATTCAGACAGAACCTACTCAAGGAAGAGTTGGTTCAACCTACAGCTCAAAATGCATGGAAAAGTGATAGCAAGATAGTTGGGAGATGCCTCAAAATACCTGCAAATGCCTGCTGGTCCTGAAGAGGTGAGGGCCGAAGGCAAGGCTGGGCCATGTTCAGTTGGAACTGATAAATGTATGTATCCACCCACTTAGTAACTTCATGTTAGTTATGGGATTGCTCTTTTGAAGCAGAACTCCACCCTGCTGTTTGAGGCTGTTTTATGCTAGCTACAGATGGGCATACCACTAGTAGCCTCTAGCAAAAAAAAAAAAAAAAAAAAAAAAAAAAGAAAAGAAAAATACACCAGGCAGTGTACAGTGCACTAAGCACATCTTAGCTGCCATAACAAATTATGAAAGAAATACCCTGTCACATGGGATGTACAACTCTTTCTAAATTACCATCTTCAGGCTTCCAGGTCTCTAAAGTGACAGACAATAGAGGCAGACAAATAACTACCTCTATTAGTTACTTTACTGTCGCTGTGACAAAACACCATGACCAAGGCCACTCATAAAAGAAAGCATTTAGTTTGGCTTGCAGCTTCAGAGGGTTGGAGTCCATGATGATGAAGCAAAGGCATGGCAGTAGGAACAGCTGAGAGCTCACATCTTGATTCACAAGCAGAAGGCAGAGAAGGCACACTGGGATTGAAATCTCAAAACCTAACCCTCAGTGACACGCCTCCTCCAACAAGGCCATACCTCTGAATCCTTCCCAAACAGTTCTGTCCACTGGGGACCGTATATTGAAACATATGAGCCTATGGGGGTCATTCTCACTCAAACCACCATATGACCCTTCTGTCTCATGTCAAAAGAGACCACCTGTGACATGCAGAATTCCCAATGAAACTCAAGCTGGTCCAGTGAGTATGCCTTTCAAAAGGGATGGGATGCCTGGAATGTTAAAATGTCCTGTTGATCTAAATGCTTTACATTGAGGACCTTGTATACTTCTCACTCAGAATACTTGTCAAAATAGGAAGGTCCTAGGCTGTGCCATTTTAGGAAATCAAGGAACAGTGAGGGTTAAGGACAAGATGGTTCTCCATGATATTGTCTAGAGTAGCATCAGGATGGAAGCGAGAGAAGAAGAATCCAGAATCCTGTAAATGCAGAGAGAAAAAGAGGAGCGGGGAACAAGTTTTTCAATGAGTTTGGCACAAAGAGGCAAGGAGTCAGACTAGGGAGTGGCTAGAAAGACGGAGCATGTTAAAATATCCTAAGAAGGGAAATTTGACCTTACAGAGGAGGGGGACATGGTCAAAGGAATGTGGTACTTTGGCACACACAGGGGTTGCACCCAGGGTTCAGGTGGAACTACAAACTTTATACGACCACATGTCCTGTTTTCCCAGGAGAGTTCCGCTTCACACCTGTTGTCCTGGAATAATTATTAATAGAATCCCGCTTTTGCTTTCTGAAGTGACTAGGCTTCCGTGATACATTATACAGCTGCTCTCCTTAGGGGCAAGAAAACTTTCTTCCTTGGAGTAGGAAGGGAAATTCGTATTTCCGATATGAATCAGTTTATAAACCAGGCATTTTGGATTTCAGAAGGCTGTTCTCATGGTCTCTGTTCCCTTTAGGGAGTAGATGGTAGGTTATCCTCTGTAAGGAGGGCATGGAGTGGGGGCAGGGGCAAGGAGAGTGGAAAGATTTTAAAATAGCTGTGGGATGGGAGGATGACTCAGAAGGAAACGTGGGATTGTGGAACAACTTTAAGGTTCTAGCAGAGGACAGGATCATGAATATGGAAAGAGGGGCCTCCTCTGCACGACTGAAGCATGCCCCTACCCAACTACATGAATTTACACGTATCTACAGATACATGTTGAGAAAAAATATGTTTACGTTATGTTTAAAGGCAAGACATGAGTATTGGAATCTTGACAGAAAGGAGAATAAGCAAAATAAAATATCCCCCAAGAGAGTGAAGTTCTGAATCCAGAATCTTTATGCATGAAATTCATGTAGCTTAATATCCAAACACTGAATCTAGCGGGGTTGAGGCCTGGGCTTAAATCTTATAGCCCTAGCAATAGGAAGATATGATGACATGAAAGCCTTCCTACTACAACGGTTTAGAAATTCAGGATTAGTGACACAATTCACGGTGGTAAATTGTCAATTTTTGGACACCAGCAATCATTAGAAATTGAGCAGCTTTGTTAGTAAGCTCCTAAGCAGCTTCCCATTGCTCTGTGGCAGTGGGTGAGGTGCCCGTCTCCGTCTCTCAGTCTTAAGATCCATAGAGATGAGGAGACAAGGTTTTGGACCCCATAAGAAGTAGAAACAAACACTGAGACCCTTGCTTAGGGCTGAGAAGATTAATGATGGCAAGAGGGGCCAGGACAATTCATGGGTGTGCACAGACAGACAGACAGACACACACACACACACACACACACACACACACGCATTTGTATATCTTTTTCTGAATTTTAATTATGAGAGAGTAAAAGAAAGTCTTCTTAGAAACAAATATTAAGCACTCAGAACACAGAGGTATGATATTAAATCAATACAACAATGCAGTCTGGGATCCCTGGAGGGAGAAATGAACATAAAGAGTAAGTTGTAAGTGAAAAGTTTAACAAGAAAAATGTTGAAAGTGGAAGTGCCTTACCCAGGGGACACAACAGTTTGATGGGTGAAAACACAGTAAGGGTGAGTTCACAGCATGAATTGTAGCTGTGTGGGAAGGGACTCAACCAAGTGTGAGTCGGCACAATGAAAAGGAATTCAGCCAGCAGAAACACATAGTAGGGAACATAAATAAATATGCTCAAAACAGTTAAAGACACAAAAGAAGGAATAGTAAAAAAAAAAAAAAAGTATGTTTCCAGATTAAAATTCCAACCCAGAGGAGAGGGCCTTCTGAAGTCTCATCCCCACAGAGTAGCTATTGGCAGTCACAGTCCATGGCTGTTGGGGAGGGAGGGAGGGACACTTTTCTTTTGGGGCATGGTCATGCCTCAGTGGATGACCTCACACCCATGCAAATGAGGGCATCACTGATTGGACCCATTGTGAAATGAGAAAATAAATTAATAAGAAGAGGGTGTGAAGTGAGGAGTGGGGATGGATATGAGCAAGTTGTATTGTATGCACGAGGGAAATTTTCAAAGAATAAATTAAACAGTATTTTAGAAAGATGAAAGGCAATTTTGAGCTGGGCAGTGGTGGCACACCCAGCACTCATGGAGGCAGAGGCAGGTGAATCTCTGAGTTCGAGGCCAACCTGGTCTACTGAGTGATTTCCAGGACAGCCAGGGCTACACAGAGAAACCTTATCTTGAAAAAAAGAAGAAGAAAAGAAAGAGAAAAAAGAAAAGAAAAGAAAAAGAAAATGGAAAAGCAATTTTGAGAAAATAATTTTAATAATGAAAAAATATAATGGATGAAATTGAAATCTGATGGAAGAGTAACAATAGAGACAAAGAGATCATTAACTCATTTAAGAAACCACTTTAGAATTTAGACACCAGTGCAACTAGATTTAAAAAGATGGAAAAGATGAAATGAGTTTAGAAATAATGAAAAGTATGATAGCAGAAAATTAAAAAACAACAACAACAAAAACAACCAGTCCTCAAGAACATGATTGAGAATGTACCAGATGTAACGGAAGACTTAAACCCTCAAGTAGGCCATGAACATCAAGTCCTGATCAGTCAACAGGGTCAGCTTTATCCAGACATGTCATAATAAAACCATAAGAACTAGATGTTATCGAAATGTTGAAGCAAAGGCAGATTACATGCAAAGAATAACACACTGAGCAATCACTTTCAAATTAGCTGGTAATTTGGGATAGTTTAGTGGTGGTCTTTTAGGAAAAAAAATCAACCTTTAAGATTTACACAGATTTGTCATAATAACTTAAATTCTGACCTGTCTAAATAAAAATTTATATAAGTAGCCGGGTCATGGTGGTGCATACCTTTAATCCCAGCACTCCAGAGCCAGGCAGATCTTTGTGAGTTTGAGGCCAGCCTGGTCTACAGAGTGAGATCCAAGGCAGGCACCAAAACTACACAGAGAAACCCTGTCTCGAAAAAGCACACACACACACAAATTATATAAGTATGTTTGAGATTAGTTGCTACAAAGTTGCATATAATAGCAAAAATTAAAATGAATTATAATGTATATCAATAAAAAGGAGACTATGATGAAATTCTATGCAGCCGTTAAAAAGGAGTGAAATAGATTTTTATGTCTAAAAATATCCATCACATATATTCTGAGTCTCATTTTCCCCATCTCTAAAATACAAACAAAACCACCACCTACATCTTAAGTTGCCATGTGCATTGGTTAATACAGGCACATAGTGAACAGTACATAATTATTTTCAGGCTATATTATTTTTCTTGTTTAATAAGTCCTTGCACTGGGATTACCGCATACTTGAAAAATACCAATTAATTACCTATATAATTGTTCATAAGTAAAAAAAAACTTAAACACCATCTCATGTTATAAGATATGCTAGAGTAAATGTATATCAGAGCTAGTAGCCTGCATCTTCCTGTATAGAATTATGTGAGCAGCTACTTGGATTATACAATTCAAATAGTCCTATGCTTTTTGAACCTTTGTAAAGAGATTTTTAATTAGAAACAGTTAATACACATGTTCATGCTTTGAAAAAGTATACCTTCCAAATATTGTACTGCTCTGATAAGATATCGTGAGCCTTTCCATTTATCAATGTGATGTGATGTTTTTGCAGACTTGTTGTTCCATGTTGTTCTAGAACAAATTCAAGGATAGGAAAAGTTTAGTCAAAAGCCATCAATCTAGCCTAGAGGTTGACTAGCACTCGCTTTCAGTTGAAGAATGTTGGGGTGAGGACCTGGGTGAGCAGAATACAAAGCATGCCCTTCCCTCAGGGAAGGAAATCAATCCAAGAAGCCATCTGCCTGACATTTACAGAGGAAGTAGACAGAACTTTCTAGATAGGGTAGGTGAAGGGGTCATAGAACAGGTACATGCCTAGATTCTCTGTGCACCTGGCTCCTTTTTGTACTGACAAGCAGAAACCTGAAATTTTTGTTCCCATTCTCCAGCAGTTTGGAGGCTGCAGCATGAACACTGAGTTTGGGCTCTGATCTTTATGTGCTTTCCAGCTTCATTGGCTACTGACTTACAGTAAAGAGGAAAATACAAAACAAATTAAGTTCCCGTAGAAAAGGGCAACACTCTTCTAGGTGAGACCTGAGGAGGTACACTGGTTAGACCTTGTCAGGGAGTTCCTGCTGTTTCCCAAATTCTATAGTCATCTGGACTGCAGAAAAGGGCTGTTAGTCTCATGACTGTGCCCATCCTCCTATGGAAGATTGACTTTGTCTCTGGGACCTCGGGGACAATGGATTTAGGATAAGTTTCATGGCAGGATACAACCAGGAAAATCTATTTGACCTCTTACATAAACCCCCAAATGCTCATTTTTAGTATTTGGCCATATATCTTGGTCACATCGTAGAATCTTATAATCAGGGATGGCTATTTTTATCCCTTTACTGTGCACGCCATTTATTTATTTATTTATTTATTTATTTATTTATTTATTTATTTATTTATTTATTTGGTTTTTCGAGACAGGGTTTCTCTGTGTAGTTTTGGTGACTGTCCTAGAACTCGCTCTGTAGACCAGGCTGGTCTCGAACTCACGGAGATCCGCCTGGCTCTGCCTCCTGAGTGCTGGGATTAAAGGTGTGTGCCACCACCACCCAGCCAGTGTGCACATCAATTCTTATTGGAATTGATCTTACAGATGCTAAAGGAAGACGTACCTATACTGTGGTTTTCAGCCTTTATCTATGGCCATTCCTTAACCATATCCAAATATGAGAATTAATATTCCGCTATCAGAAATAAGCTAAGCATACTAGCTTATAAAGCTGCCTTCTCTTAGACTAGAAATTATCCTTCTCCTTGTCATCACTTATCTTAACCAAGTCCCATAGAAGCAAGAATCCCATTTTCCCCAGGGGAATGGTGCCATACAAAGTTTTGCTCCTCAAAGAATTGTTACCCTTTGTTATTTTTGTTAGGTTGAAAACAGAGACAGTGACTTTCCAGTGCTGTAGAGTAGGAATATTTTTCTCAAGGGCAAGTCCTGCCTACCTAATAGACTCTACATTTTACTTAGATATAGTTCACATCCAAAGAGTGAGCCAAAGTGTTTTCTTGTGTATCTGAACGTTTCCCCCTGAGCACCTCTAAAGCCAGGGGCAGATATTCAGTGACCCAGGGAGATGACACTGGAAAGTGCTGATGTGAATGGGAAGGCTGGCTTTCAAAGTCAGATGGGTCACTGGGGACAACTCTGCAGGGAAAGATTGAATTTCATCTCCCATTCTCCCTTTAAACAGATTCGTTTTCTTATTTTATGAGTATGTATGTGTGGTTCCTGAGTGTATGTGTGTACATCACATGCTTGCAGGTAACAACAGAGTTGAGAAGAGGGTGTCAGATCCCCCAGAGCTGGAGTTACAATCAATTGAGAGCTACCTGTCCTGGGTGCTGGAAACTGAACCCTGATCCTCTGCAAGAGCAGCAAGTGCTCTTCACCTGTAAGCCATCTCTCCAGCCCCTTTGCTCCTATTCTTAACCAGTGGCATAAACCTCTTTAAAATATATTTAATTAATAGTAATTAATCCTACAGAACTGAAACATTTTAGTATAATGGTGTATTTTTTTCTTGTTTTTGTGGTCGTATGGGTCTTTGCTATAAGCCTTTTCATCATTGGGAAGGACCCTGCTACAATGCAAGTTTTTTTAATTTTTTTGTTTTTGTTTTGTTTTCGTTTCCTTGTGTTCTTGACTTAACCATGGGTGACAGGATTTCCTTATCTGGCACTGAAATTAGATCTTACTGCATCATATAGATATCACATCCACATGAGTCCTGTTAGATGAAGAAAAATGAAATGAGTGGAGAGTTCTCAAGACCCATACTAAAACAGATTGATGTTGGAATGTGCCAAGATCCCCGGCGACGGCATTATCTCTTACGAGCTGGCTTGCTTCTGGCTTTTTAAGCTATGGAGAAATAAAGGTTGGACAGAAAGGAAGCTGGAGCTGTCTATCTCTATACAAAATGTGGCTTGATCTCTATACAAAAGGGGCACATGAGATCCAGGGGGGCTGGAAGCGGACAAGAATGTGTACAGAGTCCTTCTATGTAGAGGGCTGCTGTATGCTTCTCTAACATTTAGCTTCTCCTGTTTCCACGAGGCTTTGAAAAGCAGCATCTTATCTCCACATGAATAGGAATGTTGGCAGCAGGGAGGGAAAGCAAGCAGTGTGGAAATTTTAAGTGGCTCCAGGACATGAGTCTCTGTTCCTAGTCTGGGCACCCAAGGGCTATCAACAGTTTTCCTGCAGTCTGGAAGGCTTTACTTGCATACCCTTGCAGCTGGCCAAGTCTATTTAGAAACTTGTCTCCTCAAAAATTTTTTTTTGCAAACAACCAAGTAGATCCTCCTAAACTAAATAAACAGTGATGTCTCTGTCTGTCTGTCTGTCTGTCTATCTATTTGTCTATCTATCCACTCACCTATCCACCTATCTGTCTATCTATCCATCTATCTATCTATCTATCTATCTATCTATCTATCTATCTATCTATCTATCTATCTATCTATCTATCTATCTATCTATCTATCCACTCACCTATCCACCTATCTGTCTATCTATCTGTCTATCTATCTATCTATCTATCTATCTACCTATCTATCTATCTATCTATCTATCTATCTATCTATCTATCTATCTACAACTTACCCACCCACCTATCTATCCATCTATCCACACATCTACCACCTACCTACCTATCTTTCTATCTACCTACCTACCTATCTTCCACCCACCCACTCATCCATCCATCCATCCATCCATCCATCCATCCATCCATCCAACTATCATCTATCTATGTCATTGATCTACTTAGCTACGAGCCCACCAATCTCTTGATCATCTATCATATTTCTGAAGTTTATATTAATAAACATACATATAATAGATAGCACTGTTTTCACAATCTTAGACTTCTGCCTGCCTCCTCTGTTGGAGATCAGATTTTCCTGTTGCATTTACAAGAGTGGAAGCAATTGTGTAATGTTTATACCACATTTGACTTGCTTTTTCCTTTGTTTATGCTACAGCTCTTAATATGACAAATGCCACAGAGAGAGGTATTTAACCCCATGTGTGCTGTGTCTCAGTGACTGCAGTTTGAATGGATGTGCAGTGGTCCTGTTCTCGGCATCAGGTCTACTTGTTTGATGCCACTAACAGGTTTGCTTTGCTGTCATGAGTAGATCCTGCATTTAAAATCAAACAAAAGAAAAAGGACTAAGCCTCTGATATCCCTGGGGGGTATCTTTGGCAAAACTAAATCTGCATGATTTGATAGGTGCATGCTCCAAGAAGAGTCTGACCTACTGATTTGGATATTCTGTGTGGTTTCATAGAGTTCTGTAAGACTTTAGGAGAAGAATGTGACAATGGTCCTGTCTTTGTAGACTTGTCACTAAAGACTCCAAGGAATAGAAGGTACATTAATAATTATAGTACTGAACAAATAACCATGTAAGTCAGAGGGATGTGTGGGCCCTTTTAATCTACTCTAAAGAAAATAGGCTTGAAAACAAGTAAATGGTTTGCTCAATGTTTATTTATTTATTAATTATTTGAAATGAGAAGTAAGTTTGAACAGAAATTGATGGTCTCTAGTTGGAGGAAGTTTTTATTTTCACTTTCTGTGTATTGAAATGACAGGTCTCATTTTAATACACAGAAACACACATATACAGAATAGGAAACTTTAATAAAATAATATACCCAACAAACATGACTGACCAATGTTCCAGGTGCTAAGTGATAGATAAAAGTTACTCTGTTTTTGGGGGGGCTTAAATTCAAATTGAAAATTCATGTATTTAGATGCAAAGAGACCATGGAAAGCTTTTTAAATTCTATGATGAGCAGGAGTTCAAGTAATTTACCTTTAGTTATTTTCCTCAGATATCAAATGTATAGTTTTGAGATTTGAATTAGTATATCTGCCTCCGTGAATGAGAGTCTATGTAATGTAAGATTCTTGGAGGGAACATACTGTTCTGGCTAAGAGCATATGCTCCAAATTGTCATGGAAACTAGATGGGCTCCAGAGCCCAGGATAAACTTCCTGAGTTCAAAACCTAGGTCCTCCACTTGCCACTTAAGTCGGGTTAATTAAATATTTTTCTGCAACCCCAAACAATGATGTTAACATTCATGAAGATGGTAACAGTCCTTTATTTCATGTATCAACTTCATCTTTGAGGCAGAAACAATGCAATTCATCAATGGCAAAACAGAAATTTTTATTTAAAACAGATCATTTTTATTATGTTTAAGTCTATCAGAATTGTAATCATTACTTTACATCTGGAATGGGGGGCATAAGAAATACTCAAATAAGTTAATTTGCAGATAATGAAATTTGACACCAAGGTTAGCAATAGAATGCGGTGGTCCTGGTTTCCTAGACCATCTTCCACTATCCATTTGTGACTCCTTTTTGTACACAGAAGTAGCATGGATCAGGCCTCTGGAGGGGTTGCATACTAATTGGCTGGACCTGAGTGTTAATCCTGGTTCTGCTTACTAGTTACAAAAGTTTGAATAACTTATTTGACCTTTGGAAGTCTATTCTTCATGTATAAAGAAAGAGAGGGAGGGACGGGGATACTGAGAGCAGAGTTCTCCAGATGAGAAGAACAGTGTCCACGGCAGTTTCTCATAAATACTAGCTGTGCTCAGAATTCTCATCTGCTGCAAGCATTGTTATAAAGCTCGATGACTTCTATCCAGAGCAAGCTTCTGGCTAGGTTTCTCATATTTCATAAACAGAATGTCAACATTCCCAACTGCTCATCTGGGTTCCAAAGAACATAAATCCACCTTCAATCAGCATTGCCTTGCACCTGCATGCCTGCTGCTTGTTAGAGATTATAGCTTTGCTTTGGCCCCATTGTGATGAGTGGTGTTGGAAAGCTTATGGAAGGAGGTGTATGAAAGAGGAACATGTTTTTAGTAGCACACCAGAAAGAAGCTATGTGGGGACAACTTCTCTGGAAAAAGAAAAATACATATATAACACGAATACAAGAATAATTTGTGTTTCCCAAGCTTGCATTATTTTTCATTCTTTATAAAAACAGATATTTGCCCCCAAAGTCTTGTTAGGAATATTGGTTTTTCTATCACAGTGTTCCTAAGTAAATCTCAAGTAAAAAACTAATTTAAAACCTTAGCAACTGAAGGAATTGGAGGGACTTCCAAGACAAAATAGCATGTCTAAGCTCCGTCCAGTAATGTCTCATCTGCCTCATCATCTTGCACTGTTTTCAGCTCCCCCACCCCCTGTTCTGGGATGTATCTCAGAATAGGGTTTGCAACTTAGTTGTGTCTAGTATGCTGAATGGATCAGAAATACTAATTTTTTTTATTTCATGGCTGGATTGTACCCATCTCAAAGCCTGTATGGAAGAGCCAGCTGTAAAGAGGATTCAGTGTCTGAAAGTACTCACTGCTGCTCTTGGAGAGTACTGGAGTCTGGTCCCAGTACCCACATGAGGTGGCTAATAACCACCTATAACCCCAGCTCCAGGAAAGCCAGCACACCTCTTCTGGCTTGCTTGGCCATCTGAAGGTGATTCATGAGCTACATTTTAAGGAACAGTGACTTGAAGATGTCTCCTTAGAATGTCACTAAACCTTATGCATCTTAAAAGTCTAAGCAGATAGCTTACCCACAAGTAATAAGATATAAATATCATAATTTAAAATTATTACACTTGTTTAGTGCTTACTATGTTTAATGTAATGAGATAGCTTAGAAAGATATGAAAAAATTAAGATGTGTATCAGTCAGCTTTCGGTGACTGTGACAAAATGCCCAAGACAACCAACTTAAAAGGAGGAAAGGCTTGTTTTGACAAGAAGTTCAGAGGATTTTTGTCAATGGTCACTTAGCCTTGTGGTGGCCTTGAGTCTAGGGCCCCATAATACATCATGTAGGGAGTGTGTAAGAAAGGAGACTTGTGTTCATTTAAGAGTGGCCTGGAAGCAAAGACTGGGTTCCATATCTTCTTCAAGGGTGGTTCCAGTGACCTAAATTCTTCCCATTAAGTTCCACTTCCTAAAAGTTTCACCATTTCCTAATAGAGAACCTCATAGCCCATAGGCCATTGGGAGATATTCAAGGTCCAACCTATAACAAATGGATTCATGTCTTGAATATTTCAAAAGGAGTGAAAAGTCATGGGAACTTCAGAACTTCAGCAAGGTGGGACCCAACAAAGCTTTGACGATGAAGAGCCATCTGTTGTGTGGCTCACACCTCAGTGAGAGAGGAAAAGAAGATGAACAGGGGTAGGGAATGTAGATCTATCATGCATACAGAGAGCCTGACTCTGATCCATACTCAGAGAGTGGTAAGAAGGGAGAGTTTGGGGCAGCATCTATTAGGGGTACCGCAAGAGTCACTAAGGCTTGTGACTTGAATTAGGCTCTCACTGAGGTCCTTTTTGATTCCATTATGTATTGAATATTTTTTAAATGATGGTGTGAGTGTGAAAATCTACAGTTTGGAGGCAGATGGCCCTATTAGACACTCAGAATCCCACCTAAAAAGTCACAGATATTACCAGCCCAAGCCATTTAGTAAACCAGAACACTATGGTGCTATTTCAGACTAAGGTGGTTAAGGCTGGTAGGCTCCTATTTATTTTTCTAGCTAAAAGTTCTAGTTGAAAAATAAAAGAAAATAATTGATTTTCTGAGCTTCAATCAAGAAGAAAATTTGATGGATGACCTAAATTTTTATTTATGCCTGCCGTGGCTATATAAGATTAGGAGAAGTTGGGTGGATGACACGTGGAACTTTCTATGTTTGCAAAGCTTTTGTGAGTGGAAAATTATTTCAGCTACAGGAGTTTTAGAATGGTAGCCTTCGAAGGATTTCTCCTCCTGTAATTAACTAGTTCAGCATCTCTTCTCACCAGAGCTGAAGGTGATTTTTCTTTGAAAAAGTACTTTGGAACTGTCTTTATTAGCCGATGGTTAAAGTGAGGTATTTTCAGGACCAACTTAATAGGAGGAAAATTCTTTTTCATCATTGTACTACCTACAGATAAACCTAAGCATCCAACAAGTGAGTTCGCTAGGCTCTGCTCTGATCAACTCAGTAAATATTTCTTTCTCATGCTTGTTAGTCAGCAATCCTATTTATGAGCTAGAAAAATGCTATGACCCTAAAGGCCACGGACATGTCTTTGATGCTAGTTACAACAGAGTCTTGGTCTTACGAGGTGGTAGCTTTCCTTTGAGGACTCAGTGCAGAGTCATGGTGAGGTTGGGGTTTTCGGTCCACTTCCTCCAGGGATGGAGCCACAGTGGGGATGCCTCATGCCTGCTCTGCCCTGCTTCAAAAGAGACAGAGAGTAATACCGGGATCTCTTTCTTTGCTTCCAAGGGTCAAAAAGAGAATCCAAGCTTTTTTTTTTTTAAGTTTATTATTATTTCCAGATTTTCTTTTAAATAATTGAAAAACAAAAGTAAAATCTATTGAGAAACAGAGTTCTGTGGAGCCACAGCACAATTCCTCTTCAATCATCTTTTGTTCAGTTAATGAAAAATAAATAAATAAAAACTATTAAAATGACCCTTTGGACTGTTGATAGCATTTGTCTACTGAGAGGCATCTCCTATTCAATGATTCTTAGAAAACAATTCTAGAAGAGATTCAAATAACCTACAGAGATTCACATCCATGGTTTAGCATCACTATCTAGAGAAGGAATTTGTCTTTCCACAGAGTAGTTCCTCTCTTAGATAGTTTAGTGTAGGAATGAAGTTGAGAACATGCTTTTAAAAGCTACAAAAAAAAAGTCACACATAACATGATCAATATCCAAAAAGCAGGGAGCTAAGGCAGGCCAACATTAAACATAAAATAAAACCTCCTGTGAAGTATGTTGAAGGGACAGAACAGCCTTCATGTGTCAGAAGAGTATCCTAGATAGATAGATAGATAGATAGATAGATAGATAGATAGATAGATAGTCAGATAGATGATAATAGACAGATAAACAGAAAAATGATAGACAATTGATAGATCATAGATGATAGATAGATAGATAGATAGATAGATAGATAGATAGATAGGTAGATAGATAGATAGATAGATAGATAGATAGATAGATAGATAGATACAGATGGACAGATGATTGGTGACAGACAGATAGATAGATGATAATAGATAGATAGATAGATAGATAGATAGATAGAAATCTCACTTCAAACTTTGCATCTGGTGCTTTGTAGCTGTATCCTCAATCAGTGGTTTATAATTATTTGTTATTATTATTATTGACTGGTTCATAAAGTTCTGTCTTTTTAATTTTTAAAAATATTAATATTTTATTAATAATTTATTATTAAATTAATAATTTATTCTTTTACAAATTTGTTGTGTTTTTAATATATTTTGGTCACCTCACTCAGTCCAGCACTCTCTCATCCTCTCTCACCTCCACACAGTCCCCCTTCCTCCCATTAAGTTCCTATCCATATTTTATATCTTTGAAAATATTTTTGGAAAATTTATACATGTGCTCAATGTTTCTTGATTATATGCATACCCCATTCCCTCCCTCAAGCTTCCCCCATTTGCGCCCAAGTATCTCCCATCTTTTCATGATTTTTCAATCTCCACAATTCTGAATTGGGAGTCAATCACTCCGTTTTTTTCTTCTGGATGAAAAAAAACTGAAATTTGCAGAAGTCGAGCAAGAACCAGATCAAAAAACCAGCAAGCAGTAAAATTAAAATTAAAATTTTCAGATCCAACACTGGGGTGGTTCCAGGGTATTATATATAAACCCAAGGAGATTATTTTAGTCATGAGTACTGTTTTCCAGTTTCTGAGATTGTCCTTAGCAAAATCCCCGGAATTAGATAAAGCTGTGGTACCAGAGTCAGGATTCTCTAAGGCACTAACTGCAAGGAAAGCTACAAACATCTAAAGGAACAGCACAGAACAGACAGACGATCTTCAGAAGAGAGGATCTTTTTAAAAGGCAAATAAAATCCCAGTGTTTTATATGAGTGGGATAATTTTTATTTCTCCTTGACAAACACTTTAGGAATTTTCTTTAATCTTCGTCTTTAATACAATGACCATGTGAAGTCTCTGTTTAACAGAATGGTCAGGAGCTCTGTTTGGAAGGTGCACGTAGAAACCAGGGGAACTTGACTTACAACCTGCTATTTTGAGAAGCTGCTTTGTAGCATTCATAATTGTTCTATTTTAGTTTTATGGTCCATAAATTTATACTGTGGCACAAAAGTAAATTGCACTTGGACCAGAGTAGAAGACATAGTTTTCTTTTTCTCCTTCATTTACATTTTTAAAAAATTGTGACTTTCCCTTTTAAAGGTTGGCCTTGTCATCTAAAATAGGTCCCTTAGCCTCACATTGAGCGATTAACTCTCAACATGCTCCTGTTAACAGCTTCATTTGAAAATGACCTCTCTTAAATTTACCAATTTGCGTTTTACATGTTTTGAAATTATTTTATTGAATGCATGTACATTATTGTTCTAAATCCCCTTTATAAGTTGTGGTTTTAACCTTTGGGCAATGTTGCTCTTTTCTCTATGATTTTTAATCATAAATTCCGTTCTATTTGATATTAATTTTGTTGATACATTTTCATTTGAGGTTTTCTCATTGCCTTGTCACCTTTGATTGCTTCGTTTCTAACCTTGTTATGATGTAAGCAGAAGACAGCTTGATTTGTAAAAATAATCCAGTCCAAGAGAATTGGTTGTTTTTAGTAGATAAGTTTAGTCATCTATACTTTATTTGAAAACTTATTTCTAATATTTGTTAAAGTTAAGTAATTAACCAATTAATTAATTTACAGGGCCTTTCTAGATAGCTCAGGCTAGCCTTGAACTTGCAATCCTTTTGCCTCAGCCTCAGGATTCTACTTATCCTTTACCATGTGTTGATTTTGCTGTTTCTTTTATCTGCTTCCTTTTGATCCCAACCCTTCTCCCTGCTGAATGTATTGTCCCCTCTTTTCTCCACTCCACACAGCTTGCTGGTTCTGACATTAGAGTCACCCTTTCTGCTTTGATGGTGACTCTGACAGTTTTAACACAGAGATGGTGCTTTTGTTCTAACAGTTCAATGTCACAGGATATCACAGTTAATATTCCTGCTAAGATGAGACACAAGGTTCTATACCCACTATTTCTTTCTCATGTTTCTTTTTTCTTTATGTGTTCAATTTCTCATTTCTTAAATACAGTCTTCATTAGTTCCTTCCGTGGTAATCTATGGGTACTAGAGTCTGTCTTCTTTTATTTCAGATTTTTAAAAATGTATTTTATGTATATAGGTGTTTTGCCTGCATGTCTGTCTTGTACCACATGCTTGTCTGGTACCTGAAGAGGCTTGAGAGGGCATCAGATCCCCTGGAAATGGAGTTACTGTTGTGAGCTTTCATGTGGGTGCTGGGAATTGAACCCCTGTCCTCTGCAAGGGAGGCTAGCACTCTTAACCTCTGAGCCATTTCTCCCTGTCTTCTTTTACATGGAATCATTCTTGGTTTACCCTCATGCTTTACATGAGCTTTGAAATACCTATTGATGTTTTCTCTCAGTGTTATCCCATGACTTCTCATAATAAATGATGGAAAATTCTTGGTCATTCTTGTTCTGTTGTTGGTAAGCCAGCTCCGGTTTCTGGTAGCTTTGGCATTTTTCTTTTGATCTTTGACAATCAATGCTTTTATCCTAGCTTGTCATAGGGCCTGTGCCAGTTATCTATTAATGTGTAATAATCCACATGAAAACTCTATGGCTAGCCAGGCAGTGGTGGCACACACCTTTAATCCCAGCACTCAGGAGGCAGAGCCAGGCAGATCTCTGTGAGTTCAAGGCCAGCCTGGTCTACAGAGCAAGATCCAGGACAGGCACCAAAACTACACAGAGAAATTCTGTCTTAAAAAAAACAAAAAGAAAAAACTCAATGGCTAAAGACAACAGACAACATCGTTGCCATGTGTCAGGAATCATGGAGTGATTTTGCTGGGATACTCTGGGTCATATTTACAGTTGAAATGTTAACTACTTCACTGTTCTGAAAGCTTGATAAGTTGGAGGAGCCAGGTCCAACTTGACGTGCCCACAGATTAGTTCTAGTTCTAGTTGATTCTGGCTGGTGACAATCCTCAGTCCCTTCTCTTGTGGGTCCATGTACAGAGCAGCTTGAGTGTCCTTACAACAACTTACAGCTTTACTTAGTGTTTTCCTGAGATCCACTGGAGGACAGGATGGATTTTCTTTCTCTTGTTAACAGTCCAGACTCAGAAGCCATGAAGTCACTTCTGCCACCTTCTCTCTGTTAGAAATGAGTCATTAAATTCAGCGTGCTCCTGAAGGAGAGAAACCAGGCAGCTTTCCTTTCCTTAGGGAGGACGCAGTTCAAAACGCAAATGTCAGCTTATTTTTTATTAATCTTCCTACACGCTCATTTCCTAAGTGACTTATAATTCTACTTCTGGTCGGAATGACGAAGACGTTTTCAAGTATTTCTGTAAAGAAGGAGCTCTGAGACCGAGGCAAAACCATTTGACTCCACCATGAAGCTTGTGCTGCCTGTAGTGCTGTTCTAAAAGCCTCACAAGTGATGATGAGTTTCTGATTCAATGGCCACAGCTTTAGTATTTCTAGTGATCCAGATGTTTAGTGCTTCTAGAGATCCAGTTGTTGCTACAAGTTGAGACAGTTACAACATCATCTCTTCACACACTGCCTCTCTGCCCTTCCCCTCTTCTAAGTCTTTCATGCTCTTGTGATGTCAGGAGACCCTCGAATCTCTTCCACCACCTTCCCAGGTCTTCCATGGTTTCCCCTCCCTCTCTGTAAGCACTGAGGGCTTCACGATTTCTTAAGTGTCAACTTCTTTTTCGGTGATTCTTCAGTCGGCTTGTCCAAGTCCAAATTTATTATATGTGTCGTAGGTACATGAATTTTAGCTGTTCTATTTTTTCTTTTGAAAACTTTTATTCTGTTTTGATTTCTAGCATTTGTATTGCTTTCTTCAGTATTACGAATTTATGCTTGAACTTGGCCTTTCCTCTCATCACTGCCCATTGTTTTTAATGCTATGGCTTATTCGTTGAGGTTTGTACTATCTTTTCATAATGCTTTATTTTCTTTCAGAATGATTTATTACCTAATTACTACTTGCATTGGATTTCTTAGCATTTTTATTCCCAATGTCCTATGAAATTATGGATCATCACTCCTAATTAGTCTTCCTTTAAGATTTTTTTTCTTTTCCAATAATTTTGAAGTTTGCCCTCAGAAACTTTTCCAGTTACTTCTTCCTAATAAAGATGTTATGAGTAGAATTTAGGGCCCCAGTCTGTAATGTTCTGGAGTCCAACCCAGAAGTGCCACAGGCACCTGAATTCTGCAGTACTGTGGGTGTTCCCCCTTCCTTTCAAAAGGAGGAGCATCTCATCCTTGCCTTTGTTTTCAAGCAATGAGCTACTCCCAACCTCAGGTGGACACTACTTACTATCTATCTATCTATCTATCTATCTATCTATCTATCTATCTATCTATCTACCTACCTGTTTATCTAGCTATCTATCATCTAAATCAGACCTCAGTTGCTATTGAGAGACTCAAGACTCAACAGTTCCTGCCTATCTACTGTGTTCTGCCTACCTTCTTGTTGGCTGAGATATTAGTTTAGTGTTGACATCCTCTCTACTACTGCTATGCATTTGTTCTAATGAGATGATTTTGCACTGTGAACCCAGCACTGCCTTGAATATAATCTCCATGCAATGTTTATGTATCATTATATAATTTGACCCTGGTGAAAGAGCTAAGATGCAATTCCATCCTCATGGAAATTCTATTTCATAGACTGAATAAGAAGTGGAGGTGTGTATTATTGTTTGAAAAGAGTAAAAGGAAGTGCTAGTTAAAGGCGTGCTTTTTATCCATCTAGAAAATAGGGTACTTTAGTAGGCATATGTACAGGTAACAAAAGTACAAGCACACACACACACACACACACACACACACACACGCACACTAGCATCTTTTGTAGTAGAAACACCCATTATGAGTCTATTGTACAGCACGGACTTGTAACCAGGTAGCCTAGCCCGAGAGCCTCCGTTAACCTCTGTACCGCTGCTATGTGCTGCGTCCCTTGCATTGATTGGGTCCCAGTCACTGAGGTAAGAAAAGGACTCGGAGAACTGGAAACTCTGAAATGCTCCCGTTCAAAGTAGCATCTCACACACATGTCAGACTTTCCCTTCACGATTTCAGGGCTTTGCTATTGCGCAAACTTCTCTAAAATACCTCACACTTTCCAACAGAGCTGGCCAGGCCACAACTGGCTTCTCCTCCAAGCACTCTCTGCCTTCTTTTCATACATTTTTTGTGTGTGTGTGATAATTACTTCCCAGAAACAGGAGGTCTCAGTGCCATCCAACCAGGAAGAGAGAATGTGTGTGTCCAGCTCTCTGAGACCTCAACTTTGCTGGTTGAATTCCTGTTATCTTCTTGGCTCCTCTCCCTCTTGTGGCCAGAAGACTTCAGGCTATCCGCACATTTGGGTCTGCTTTCTTCTGGTTCTTCATTCACTCCACAGGGTCCACATGGCCTTGTGTGATTTTACCGTTTGTCCCTTTCGTCTGTTCTCAGGGGATCTTCACTTTTCTTCTTCCTGCATAACGTTTGATAACCCTTCCAATTTTCCCTCATTCCATGAACTGATGAATAATCTTACAAATGCACATGCATAGATGAATTTGGGGAGATAGACCTTAATAAGAAAAAGAATGAAATTGAGTGGAGGATATTTGCAATCTTCAGTGGCATCGGTTGGCTGACCATATCATACAACTGCAAATGAAAACATGCAGATTTATATCCACAGACATAAAGTGTGTAGAATGCTTCTTTTCCTTAGAGTTACTGGACTCATCATGTATATTAGTGAATTCCGAGTAACTAAAGATAAGAAGAACTAAGGAAGTTCAAAAAATTAACAATCAGATTGAGGAGCTGTGGCTATTACTTCTGGAAACATGAAAAAATTCACTGGAAATTTTTTCAATTCTTGCCTAGTAGGTAGAAGTGGGAAATGGGTCTTATGGGTAGTAATTATAAGGAGACTGATTTAGAGTATATTTCTCTCCTCTTTTTTTAAAAGAGTTGGTCAAAATAGTTGCTGAAATGATCTTGAGTTCTCTATGAATGAACGTACTGAAGAAAATAGTCGACTGATACTGAGCTTGGTTGTTGAAGTCAAGTGAATAGACCATGTCAGTCAAGGCAGGCACTGGTTATCCATCCTAACTGCCCTCCTGAACTAGTCTAAAGAAGCAGAAGGCAAGTCATTCCTTAAACAAATGACGAAGAACTTTTAAAAAAATGATAGTACTTTATTTATTTTAAACAGTTCTGTACTTCAAGGAAGAAAAAATAACAACAGAAGTTTGTTGTTGCTCTGGTTCTAATATTGCACCTTCCCTAGAAGATTAAAAATCTATTTGGAAGATAAAACAGAGCATAACATGTAAAGCAATTAGATGAGAATTTAACAGTTAAATCAGAATGAAGACCATGAGGTGGGATTTTCAAAATTGGCAGAAAACAAGTTCAGAAGTCACAAGGAAACACTACAGACATCTGGGTCACATGGAGAAATTAGGACTGCGATTTGACCTTGTAATGGCCACTAAACTGACTCACAGAGTGCATGCAAGCTTCAATAGGTTCTCATAGATTAGCCTTCCATAATCATCTCTGAGATAACCTCAGTTATGTATGCATGCATTTATATGTGTGTGTGTTAATGCCAAAGTGTGTAAGTCATTTGTGGAGATTTGCATCTATGCATAGAAAGGAGTTTTCATAGTAGACCTATGAAAGCAAAACTCCCAGGCTCACCCCTTAAGCTTGCTCTTTGGAAAACAGCAAGTCTCAGACAGTTACATCTCTTCGGCTGGTTTTGTTTAGCTGCAGTGTGTGTCTGGCAGGGGCATCCTTTCATAGTTTGTCAGACATAATGTGGCCCAAAGATGAACCTCTGTTTATCTCTTCTGGTAATGTCTGTGGTACACTCAGAGACTCTTCTTAGGTGTGGTGGGACATACCTAAAGTGCTAGCATTCAGGATGGGAAGACGGGGTTCAGGCCCAGCCTAGGATACGCAGTGAGACCTTGTCTTGAAACAAAACAAACAATAAAAATGCAACAAAAGCAAAACAGACACTACAGTTTCCAAGTGTCCAGGACAGAAGAAACAAACGCTTCTTCTGTGCTTTACCTAGCACTGTTAGGAATGCCGTAAAAACCCCAGTTCTCCATCTAGATTCAAGGTTCATCCTTTAATGTAATTAACATCCATTTATAAATTGTAAGTAGCCTCTAGTCTGCATTCTTAAAGCAAGAAAATAAAACTAAATGCCACTGATTTCCTTGGTGAAGGCAGGAGAGTTCAGACAGAGTCAAATCTAATAGGAGACTTTACACACATTTCACTTTAAGGGGATTGGATGTGTAGTAGGAAATGGAGATGCTTCCATTACACCAGGTTAAAGCAGAGGATGCCATGTCTGAACCTGAATGCAGATGTTGCATTCCTGGTTCTGTCTTGGCAGTAGATCTCTGAGTCTTTTTGTTTTGTTTTCTTTATATGTAAAATAGGCCCAGGCACATCAGTAATGTTCAGTCATAAGTTTGCTTGCAAAAATAAAAAATAGAGGCGAGAGCTCAGTGAATGGTGTATGACGTGTACGGAAATATCCACCATTTGTGAAGAACGATACTAGGCTATTCCTGTCAGAAACAGTGGTTACCAACAGCATCACTATTTTTCCATATACACACATATTACAACTGGCTTTTCTTTAGTTAATTCTTAAAAAGGTCTAAATAGATTTGAACAAATGAGCCTTTGGGAAGGGAAATTAGGGTTCTGTGTGGGTGTTTGCGTGTGTTTTGGTCATAGTAAACATTTTAGAACAACTAATTTATTTTCTATTTACCCTTGGCTAGAGTTTCTAAAAGCACACAAATTCTCAATTATTTCTAACCAATTCAGAGTTTTGGGTTTGTTTTCTTCTTTTTTCTTCTTCTTCATCTTTTTTTTTTATTTTCTCCCAGAGCAATCTTGGCTGATCTGTTCCCAGAATGCTTTGTTCTTCTCTGTTCTCTGAGCAGCCTCTGGAGGTTAAAAGAGAGCTGCAGATCTTTGTTGGTGGTAGGCTTTGGTTCTGCAGAAACCCCCTAATCCCCTGTTTACCACAACACGAGTCTATTGCCATAGAAATGATAGCTGAGATCCCACAGTCCACACCACTGACTTCACAGCAGGGCCTGGTAAGACGAGAAGCCAAGCTAGCAGAGGAACAGAATTCACTAGAATAGTAGGGACTCTGTTGACTTGAAAGAAAGGAGGAATTGTCCTTGTCCACATTAAAACAAAACTGCATGAGTGAGCTACGTCTTTGGGTATGCTGTAGTTTATTTTCTGTTTAATACTGCCTGACTACAAGTAGTAATTTGGAATCTTATGCCATGGGATAAGTTTGCTTGCAAAAAAAAAGGTCAGCACTTTCCCTTCATGGCATTTGTTTCTTATTGAAATAAGAAACAAATCGATTCTAATGAGTCGTGCACAGTTGACGTCTAAGATCTCCTTTCTCACGATGCATTGTTTTGTTTGTGTTGTTCTGTGTGTGTCCGTTTGTCCCGTTCCTATTAACAGAAGACAGTGAACCTGAGCAGGACACTAAAGGTATTTCCCCCCTTATTTCTGCCTTGCCGCCTCTTTTTACATGCACAGTGTATTTCAGTTGCTTATTTTCCTGACCTAAAGTGCTATTATTTTGTCAAGAACTGACAACTGCCCTGTGGGAACAAGAAGTCGTAGCCTTAAACAGTACACCCGAGGAAGGGCTGCTTCCCTATAAACTGGGGTTATGGACCAATCATGTCTCTTAGGAGAACATTGACTCCAGAGACGTGTTGGAATCATGCAGTCCAAATTCTAAAATCGCAACATGAAATCAAATGAAAAGAATGGTCAAGAGAATGAACCCACACAGGTCAGAGCAGAAGTTTATTTTTTGGGGGGGGGTGGATGTGTTAAAATTTTGGAGAACTGTTAAAACTTCAGGGTGCTGACATAGGTGTTTGGTTACCAACATTTCAATTTGATGAGGAGTTTAATGCATTTTCTTTAAGTCAATAAAAATAAAGTGGTTTTATTTTCATTGACATGGAAATGTACAGTTCATGAACTATATTCAGGAAGAAAAAGCAGCTGGAAATGAAATTTGTCTGGGAAACTGCTTGTGTACAACAAGTCTTCCATCACGAGAAGTACCTGTCTCCCAGTGAGGCTGAGTTTGGCGCTCTTCTCACCCGAACTCTGACAATCTCAGCATACAAACCACACGTCCTCAGGTCACACAGTTTGGTTCTGGGGATCTGTCTTAGGCTGCTTCTGTTTACAGACACAAATGTAATCGATTAAGTACCCTTTGCCTCAAATGCTTGGGATCAGAATTGTTTCAGGTTTCAGAGTTTTTCAGATTCTGGACTGTTTGCTCAGACTTGTGCAGCTGGGCATCCTAAATCTGAAGATCTGAATTCCATCTAGCATGCTTCAAAATGGAAACTTGTTGAGAGTCAAGTTGGCACTCCAAAAGTTTTGGATTTTAAAATTTCAGATGAGGGACACTATATTAGCTATTTATCTCACTGCCATGACAAGATAACTGACCGATGCAGCCTTAAGCAAGAGAGGGTTCACTTGCCTAGAGATCCAGGGGATGCAAACCATCTCCGCAGGGAAGACATCACAGCTGCTGTACTCCACCTGTAGCTGCAAGAGTGTGAGATGACAGCCCCTCACCTCATGGTGGATCAGGAAGCAGAGAGCTTGAACCAGCACCACAAAATGCAGCCAGTCTTCAAGGTCTGCCCCCAGTGACCTAGTTCTGCTAGCTAATCTACATGTCCTTAAGAATCCAGAACCTGGGCCGGAGAAATGGCTCAGTGGTTAAGAGCATGCATTGTTTTTACAGAGGACCCAACTTTCATTCGTATTGGGAGGTTCACGACTGCCTCTAGCTCCAGCGTCAGGGGCTCTGATGTCCTTTTCTGGACTCCTCAGGCACCTGCAATCATAGATGCACATCCTATACACCTACCCATACATGTACACATAATTAAAATAACAAAATACATCTTCAAAAGAAGAAGAATCCCAAAGCAGTATTAGCAGTTGCAGACAAAGGGTTTGATCATGTGAACACATGGAGGACATTTAGATTTAAACCATAAGAGGTGTTTAGTCCATACTTGAAATGTTTTTCTTTTTCTAGAAACCAGGTTGTTTACAACACACATCGAGTAAAAGCATCCCACCTGGTACTCTGGGTCAGTTTTCAGTCTTCTCCCTCTTCCCTTTATTCCTGCTAGCCATGGGTTGTTTGAAACCTTAAAGCAAAGCAAAACAAACAAACAAACAAACAAACAAACAAACAAACATCTTCAAGGGAGGGTAGGAAATAATACAGAAGGGAAAGAGTAAGAGAAAATAAAATTCATGAGATCTCATCGTATCCTTTGAAAGAACCCTCAGAAATAAAAACAGCCCAAACTTGAGAAATCCTCTTGAACTGCCCTCTACCCAAGAAGGGGCTACACTCTAGCCACTAGGGCATCTGTTATTTCTGGACTTGGTCTAGGTCTCCTGTTCCCTGAGTTTTCCATGGCTTTACAAGAACAATTTCAGACCGTACAATGGCCTTATCTCCGGAATACATACCACCCTTTAAAAGGACAACCATAGGGCTGACTATGGATCTGAAAGTAGTTTGAAAAATGGAGATGGCAGGTGTTCAGGGTGAGGCCAGAAAGACTATAGCTGTGTTTGTTATAAACAACGTGGACATCGCTGGCCCCGTAAGCACAGTTTTGAGGTCGGGTTTCCAACCTTCAGATAGGTCTGCAAATTTGCCCAGGAGATATAAAGCCCAAAGCATGTGACTAGTTCCCTAAGAGAAAACTAGGGGTAAAACACTGCCTATGCCTGTTTTTCATGGAGCTGGTGAATAATAGCATACTTGCCCACAGGGACGTGAATAAGAAAGAGAGAATAGTGAGTTGGACAGTGACAAATTAAGATTATCTATAGCAAGAGGAGTGATATAATGTCAGAATACTTACAAAGTTTCCCCAAAATTATTAAATAATTTCAAACTTCTGTTCAGCAGTTTATTTGTTTATATAACAAAACATATTTTCTGACATAAAAATAAACTACAAAATGAAGACATTTGACGTGCATTTTATTGGCTAAGAAACAGACCACATTGTGCTTTGGACTGATGACCTAGAACACATTTCAGCTTGTGGCTACCCACTAAGGCAATGGGATTTGCTATCGAACTATATCCAAGTTCATTATCACAGGGGATGAAGTTAGTCTGACTTTTATTGTTGATTGCAGCTGCTAGGATTGTTGTCAGTGGCTGTTAAATGGTTGGAATTTCTCTCATCCCTTCTTCACCTTTCACATTTAGAACTGGAAACAAATACAGAAGGGTAAAAACATGGGAGCTTCATTGCTGATAAAGCTGAATTCAAAAACAAAGCTCTCTGGTCCAACTAACAAGGAGACTCACCTAACTTCTGGTTTTCATTCTTACCTTCCCAACCTTTCACGTTTCACATCTTAATGTTTGGGTAGAGAAGTCCTCATCTGATAAGCTTTCAACCGCATAGCAAGCTCTTTCCTTCATTTAGGTAGGATACCCAAGAAAATGGTGGTCCAGCCGGGCTGAGATGCACATATTATAGAGAACTTCATTTGCCTGGTCTCACCAGAAAAGTCACTCACTCACTCACTCGCCTGCTCATTCACTCACTCATCTACTCACTCACTCATTTAATAAATATTAATTGATTATGTACCCTGTCCCAGGGCACATCTGGAGACAGACACAGACCAACATATATGTGAGTCAGCCTGCAGTAATGAACAAAACAAAGCCAGACATTGCTATGTTTCCATCGCACGGAGAGGGGCAATCAAAATACAAATAAATAAAGGGACCCACAGGTGTCAGTGGTACTAAGTATATGATGAAACAAACAGAGTGAGGAGGCATGAAGGACAGTATGATAACAGGACATCTCAGTGCAAACCAAAAGACATGAATGGCATTTAGTAGCTCCTTTGGGAGTAGAGGGAAAATGAAGGGAAGGGTTGAAGCTGTCTGTCAATACTGCAAAGGGAGGGCTGAGTCCTACCTCTTGGAGAGAACCCAAGAGTGTGGGATGGACCCGCTTCACTGTAACCGCCAGTCACTTTCTTCTCTCAGCACACTGCACTGAACGATGAAGTCCACTTTGGAGAAGAAAATAACTTTACTAGCAGTTTTACATTCATGGAGCTACTACCTATGTGACCAACAGTACCCATGACATGTACCCAAATGGAGCCCATAGGAAGTTGGGGATGAGACAGTACAGGGAATCAATTCAGTTCAAAATCATGATGAACTGTGCAAGATAGCTGGCTGATCTATTCACCATCTCACTCGATGCCTAGCTGTGTTGTGCAATATGGATCATCAAGGGTTTTGCAATGAGCCTAAATGACAATCCACATAATGCATTAGCAGCCAAAGAGAAAGAAAAGCTGTGAATCAGAACACAGTACACCCACCCTGGTTACTAAATTTCCAAGAAGAATTCCAAGTTCCCCAATTAAAACATTTGCTTCTATAAATCAAAACAGTGGAAAGAATCTAGATTCCCTATTTCTCCATGTTTTTTATTGTCCTAATCTCCATCCAAAAGGCCCTCATTTCAAGTCCAAGGGCACAGTCAAGTCATTAGAGCCCTTTTCAAGTATGAATGAGACCAAAATGATCCAACTCCAGGTCTCAAGCATCTTGCTGTTTTCAGTGCTCAGAGGCCGTGGGCCCCATGTGGTACTGATTACAGTGACTCCACTCAAAAACTGCAGTGCCAATCCCTGCATGCACTGTCCCAGCCACATGTGACAAACGGGATCAGATGTTGGCCTGGCCTAGGTCTCGATTACTATCACCAGAGAACAAGAAGAGTATGTAGATGCCCCCTGCTAGGATGCCTCTCAGCCTAGGGCTGGCCATCAAAAGCACACAGCCTGTGAACTCGAATTAAGTTTGGCAAACAAGAATCCAAAAAGAGCACTTGGGTGATATTGTCCTTAAACCTCCCTCAGCCTGTAACACATCACTTTCCTCCTGCTACTTATTGATCGAGGCAACTAAATAATCTACCATTTTAAGTTTTCTGCATTTTGGATTTGACAGACATGATTTCCAGGGCATTGTTTACTGTGTTCCCGAACTCTGATTTTTGTTGCATGTTTAATTAGACTCCAGGACTTTCTAAAGCCAGGATATTGTTGTTTTTGTTATTATTATTATTTTTAGACATCATCTCATGTGGTCCAGGATGGCCTCAAACTCCCCTGTAGCTGAGGATGACTTTGGACTCAATATCCTCCTGCCTCCACCTCCCCAGTGACGGGATTACAGACATGTGCTATTACAGCATCTGGTTTCTATGGTGCTAGGAACTGAACCCAGGGCTTTGTATAGCCTAGGAAATCACTCTACCAATTGAACTACATCTCTAGCCCTCAATTTTGGTTTTAAGAGGCAGGTTCAATTGCATGCTAAACACTCAACACATTTTTTGAAGCTTTTTATTTCTTAATCACTGTTGGTTTTAAAGATGACACTTTTCCATTCTCCTCCTGGCTTTTGCGTACAACCTTTACATATTTAAAATAGACCATCAGAGATTTTGCAATCAGCCCAAATGATGTTATAAATAATGCATGTCTTAGAGTCTTCAATATCAAAAGATAAGAAGCCAAGTTCATTCAATTTTGCACTGAAGACCCAGTTGTCAAGAAAGATCACATTTTTATACCTTTGAATTATGTAAACTTATAAAGAGTTTATGGAAAGTCAGGAATACTCCTGCCAAGCTCTAGCCTTGCTATGATTGTTCTGTGTGTTTCCTGCCTTGTCCACGCAAACTCCATGATTTCAGTGAAGTAGAAGAACGAAGTTTCAAAGTGCTGTGCTAACTGGGGTTTAGAATCCCTGTCATGCTCTGGGCTCATGCCCTAGAAAACAACACAAGAGAGCATAAAATATGTTGACAATATAATAGGAAAACAAAAAGATTTCATAATAGTTTAAAAGAACATTGGATTTGACATCAGAAGACCTGAGACCAAGCTTATTACCATCCCTGTTCTTACTCTGAGGAAATAAATAAAATTAATGGGGATTCGGTTTATAAAGAAGAGCAGAAATCTAGTCAGTCTTGTAAACTGTGCTCTCCAGTTCATTCTGAGTTTCCACCTCTCTCTTTAATTCAAGATAAAACTGCTAAATCCGAAGAACTGATTTTTTTTCAAATCGGCAAAGATTGTAACCTTAAGGAATGCAAATGGCTAATTCCCCTCCTCACATTTATCTAAAATATCCCTTTCCTTTTCTCCAGTATATCATCTGACTCTCTGAAATGTGTGATATATTTGGATTTATTCTCCCTACTATGCTATGATAGAGTTGAGGGTAAAAAAAAAATTAATCATTTCTTTAATTCACTAAAATAGTGTACTGTGTTCATTTTGATCCTGAATGCCTCTGGGCACTTAATCCAGTAGTGAACAAAACAGGCTAAGATAATCTAATGTGGGAACTGAAGAACAGATAAGTAGGAACTGACTAAGGGAATATCAGATAGCAGTGAATGTGTAAAGATCATACAATAGAATGACAAAGATGTACTATGTGTTGGATGACTACGGTCTAAGAAAATGTCCTTTAAAATGAGACCCAAGTTATACATATAAGGAACCCATCACATGAAGACATGAGCATGAATGTTCTAGACTGGGAAATAACAAATACACACTTCTATGTTGGAAATAAGCTCAGTGTGGCCTGGGGTGGTGAGAAAAGCAAGATCATAGACCAAAGAGCCTGCAGGCCAAGCCCAGCAACACTGAAGGGTTGATCACACTCAGGGGCATACCATATGACTGCAGTTTTGAAAGTCCTGTCTTGCTTAGCCATTTCATAAGGAACAATCTCTCGTGCTCTTTGTCTTCCTAACAGTTTTTGCAAGAATCCTGCGTGCTCCTGAGTCCCACAATGTCACCTTTGGTTCCTTTGTAACCCTCCGCTGCACAGCAATAGGCATCCCTGTCCCCACCATCAGCTGGATTGAAAACGGAAATGCTGTGAGTGCCTTGTGCTTGGTATTATTTGGGGAAGACCACTGGCGATGAATTTCCGGACGTAGCACGTACCTGTAGAGTGTGGTGATTTCAATGAGAACAGCTCCCATAGCCTCACATGGTTGACTACTTGATCCCTACTTGGAGGAACTGTTTGGGAAGAATTAGGAAGTATGGCTTTTTGAGGAAGCGCGTCACTGGGGGCAGGCTTTGTGGTTTCAAAAGGCTATTCCCTCTGTCACTCTCTCTCTCTCTGCTTCCAACTTGTGAATCAAGATGGAAGTTCAGCTATTCCTATCATGCTTTTGCTCCACCATCATGGACTCCACCTCTCTGAAACTATAAGCCCCAAGCTAAATGTTATCTTTCATAAACTGCCTTTGTCATAGTATTTTTATCACAGCAATAGAAAAGTAACTATGACATAATATTACATTTCTATCTATGTCTATATACTTGTACCAGTACTTGAAGCTATTTTCTGTTCCAGAAACCACTGGCATTAAACCCTGGGGGTTTGTGTTTTTCCCTGTATTGTGTAAAAAGCAGAATACTTCCTTTGCCTTTTTTTTGTATAAAAGAGAAATGCTTACAAGTCCTTCCCACAACTGAAGTAATTTTCATAAAATGTATCAGGAAAAGACCAGTTCACTGGTGGAGATTACTTTAATGGAAAGTAATCCAGAATTATAACCCATCTATACCAGTTCAATATGTTTTTCTGCATTTTTAATAGTTATAATAATAGCTAATGTGATTACATGATTAATTTGAGCCAGGCCCTCTTCTAAGCACTTTATGTACATGAATTCACTCATTCATTTTACAAACCCATGTTGAGCATCTGAATATCAAGTACTAGTCTAGGCCCCATGGAAACAACAGCAAGCAAAATGGGAGACCTTCCCTGATGTCAAAGAGCTTCCATTCTGGTAAGAAAGGACAGAGAATAAAATCAGAGAGAGAATGTATACTGTGTGGACTGTGTCAACTATGACAAAAAATAATAAACATAAAGCCGGGAATGAGACACAAAGTCGGACCTTAGAAGTAAGATTCCAGTTTGAATAGAGTGGTTGAGTCTAACGGAGACAAAGACAACTGGGCAGAGGTCTGGGTATGATGACGGGGAGGCTATGTGGATACATTCTGGAAGATTACTAGATGAAGTCTCTGAGATGAGGGTGTAGACATGGTCTGTTGGAGGAGCATCAAGGAGGTTAGTGTGAGTACAGATGAGTGAATGTATAGATGAGGGGTGCAGTGGCCACTGTGAGTCAGAAAGGCCCGCAGAGGTCCCTGAAGCAACTTCTGCTTCCCTTCAGTTGCAAGGCTGCTTCTATTGTCTATTGACCCGTGGGTTTTCTTCATTGTGCCCTGCTCCCTTGTGTGTCTAGTTATCTTTGAGTAACCACTATTCATTGTATTAGAAAGAAGATGTTGAATTTGAGGGCTGGAGGGTGGTACTTTCCTCTGGAAATAATTCTTGCTCCATTCTGTCAATGTCTAAGGACTACCTCTAATCTTGGACCACTTTAGTTTGGAAGCTCCTTGGATACACTCAGGGATAATTGCATGGATGTAATACTTCACATGGACTATTTCACTTACAGCTCACACAGACATGATCCTGATAACTAGCACTTTGAGACATTTCTTTATTGTAGCTAATTATTCTCTATATTTTATGATTGTTACATTTTAATTTCTCTTCTCACTCCTTAAAGACAACCAAAAGAAAATTTGAACTTTCTAAAGTTGGGAAGTGTCTCAGGGGAAGTATAATACTCTAAATTTTTTACCTGTTAAACTTTTTTCTAGAATTTAAATTTCTTTTGAGTATGAAGGTTCATATATAATAGCTAGTTTATGGTATCTAGAAAGGGAAATTAATCAGGACTATTATTGTCATATATTTTAAACATTTCCTGTTGTCTATTTGTGTTTGGTGTAAATATACTTCTTGTTTTATCTTAGTTTGCTTTCTGTTGCTGTGATAAAAATGCTGTGACCAATAGAAACTTGAGAAAGAAAGGTTTTATTTAGGCTGACAGCTTATAGTCCATCATGACAGGAAGGCAGGAACTCAAGCAGAAACCTGGAGGCAAGAACTGAAGCAGAAGTCATAAAGGAATGCTGCTTACTTGTTTACTCTCCATGGCTTGCTCAGTCTGTTTTCTTATACACCCTTGGACTACCTGCCTAGGGATGGTAACACCCACAGTAGGCTGGTCCCTTCCATATCAACTATTAATCAAGAAAATGTCCCCACAGACTTGCCTATAGGCTAATATGATAGAGGCAACTCTTCAATTGAGGTTCACTCCTCCTAGATGCTTGTGTCAATTTGACAAAACAAAAGACAAACCTAAGTAGCACAGTTTTGAGATTGTGATTATGAGGTAAAGAAACATATTTTTATTGCTTTGGTGTAGATGCAATTGAAGTCAATGTAATTCCTCTTCATCAATTGTATCAATTACTGGAGAGCATGGCATTTCCATAGTGATGGTACCCTTGTGTGGTACCATCCCTTCACTCCCTACAGCACCACTTTTTTGTTTCACTGTGCTGTTTCATCTTGCTCTATTTTCTGTTCTGGATTATTGTGTCTATTTTCTAAACTGGGAGCAGCCTGTTCTTTCAGTGAGCTATCAAGATCATGTTCCAAGGTCAATGTTAAGCCAGCCTTATGGAATCGCCTGGCAAGCTTGCGTATTTTTCTTTGGTGCAGGGCCTGAAATGAAGAGGGTACAATGCAAATCTCTAAAACTCTGAGACACTTACCCTGCTATACCTTTAAGGATAGCTTTTCTCTCCTCTACATTCTTTCTACTCATACTCCCAGGCAACATTCCTCTCTGTGATGGATAATAGTCAGAGTCAACTTGACTATTTAGAATTCCTCAGGAAAGTAAGGAAACATCAGAATATTAACTATGGATGCTACACAAAGTGCTCATGTGACGCACGATGGCTAGTCACGTTAACCTCCCAACATGGTAATAAACCTATAACACTACAGAAGATGAGACTGTTCCCTATCTCCCATGCAAACTAAAACATTGGACAGCCAGAGACACAAGAGCAGAAGAAAGTCAAGCAATGTTCCTCAACTTGATGAAGATACATCTTCTTTCTTCCCATGGAAATGTTATTTTTTCATGGAAACTTGTAGTCAGATAAACTTGGGCATGACAGATTTGTTTATTTTCTTTTACTATATTGAATATAATAATTTGATGGGGATAAAGAATAGTTTACTATTTTAAAAAATGATTTCCTTTTTATTTTATTTTTTGAGATAGGGTTTCCTCTGTGTAGCCCTGGCTGTCCTAGAATTCACTATGTAGACCAGATTGCCCTAGAGCTCACTGAGATCTACCTGCTTTTGCTGCCCAAGCACTAGGGTTAATGGCATATGCCACCATGCCTGGAAGCTTACTATTTTAAAAAAGAATGTCTTCGTATGTTCTAGAACCATAATTATTGAAAGTTATTCTAATAAGAACTGTTATATAAACATTTAACTACAAAATTAGAAAAACTATCTTTCTTGCTTTGTCCAGTACACATGATTCCTAAAAATTTAAAAAAGTTGACATAGTTTTGTTAAAAGAATTTTGTAAAAAAAAATAGATAGTACATATATTTTGAAGATTGTGTTTTTAAATATTCTTATAGATAACCATATTTCACCCAGATTTTTAAAGGGACATGATTTTGGTTTCGAGTATGTGAACTTTGGAGTGTTCAGGTGAAGTTATGATATTACCCAACTATCTATGGCTATAGGTAGATTATCTCAAGATGGCATTGTTAATGGATTAATGATGCATACAAATGCTGTACAGGTATTCATTATCTCAGGTGTTATTATATGATAGAACTTCCTCTTTAACTGCCTCTTTTAAAAGTGTTTCTCTTAAAAAATTTATTTTAGTTTTCATTCCGTGTACATGTATGTGTGTGTGCTTGTGGGTTTGTGTATGTGTGAGTGCAGGTGCCCATGGAGTTCAGAAAAGAGCATCAGATTCTCTGGAGCTGGAGTTACAGGCAACTGTATACTGCCCATTGTGCTATGGGTGCTGAGATCCGAACTTGGGTCTTCTGCAAGAGCACTCCATGCTTCAACCACTGAGCCATCTCTGCGGTTCCCAAATATTTCTCTATTATATTTTTCTGTAATATGTTTAAGGTATAAGAATGATATTTTTATGCAATATGCTTGGTGAAATAATTGCCACAGTCAAGCAAATGAACAGATCCATCTACCTCCTTACAAAAGTCATCACTATCAGAAAGACAGAATGTTCTAGCCAGAGAAGAGAATTTACTCTGGCTTCTTTAGTTAAATGAATCTGAGTGTCTTGGCAAAAACATCCTCACTATAAATGCCAGATATAATCACCTGAGTTAAGTCCAGCCAGCCCCTGCTTAACGTGGGATAATGGTTCTAGGCCCTCCATGGATAACAAAAACCTTGGATGCTCAAGTCCCTTATGTCCAATGGTATACTATTTGTGCATATTCTTCCCTAGACTTTAAATCATCTCTTGGTACAAATGCTATGGAAATAACTATTGCACAATTTTATTTAGGGAATAATGACAGGTTAAAAAAAATCTCATACATGTTCAATATAAACATACTTTTGAAATATTTTCAATGCAAAGTTAGTCAGATCCATACAGGCCACAGATAAACTTGCAAGGCCACTGTACCAGTAGTCTTTGAGCATACCTTGGTAAAAGGTCATGACAATAATCTGAACTCATCCCTTTGATCTTTTAAAACCCAGCAAGGGGGAAAAATGATCCAAATAGAGGGCAGAAGGTTGCTTTTATTTTTAGATCATCAAAAATACTAAACTGTTAGTCGGGGTGAGCGATGAAGAAAGAAAAACAGACTCAAACTATGACTAACAAGGCCTGCTGTGCGTGAGTCACTGAGGGAGTCAAGCGAGGCCTCTGGACGCAGGAGGAAAAGCGCTTAGAAGCCACATCATCCTTGAGCTTTGGATGGTCTGCTCTCTCCACTGAACTATTTCAGCACTTGGATGGAGCCCCCTGGAGAGGTCAGGCGGCTTGAAGAGCTCTTCTTCTTTCTGGGAGGCATGTTTTCACTGACCTCGTGACCTCGGGGAAGTGTCCAGGAATGGTATGCTTAGGTGTGAACAGGAAACGGGTTGGCAGCCTAGGCAGCGTTGGGGGTCTGTTCGTTTCTAAGTTGCTGTGTTGCACTGCACAGCTTTTCTTCTCGAAGGAGGGAACCAGCTTGGCAAAGAAGGAAAGCAGCGGTTCCCCCACTTCACTTCTATAAACTGGAAAGGGATGATCCTCATAAACAAGACAGAAAATGCAAAACACACCAAGCACACTGACTGACCGTAGAAGTTCAGACTTCCGCCTGTCTCGCATTGCTGTTTTGAAGTAAAATCAGGGAGAGTTTGTGTTTAAAGATGTCCAGCTGCTTAGACCTAACACAGAAACTTATATCTATAAGACGCTGGTCTTCTGAGAAATATGATAACAAAGAATTCAGCAGAAATTCCTGAATGCATACTTCATGTGTGTGGAGGGGGGCAGGGAAGAGAGGCTCAGAGTGTCAATTGTCTAGGCTTCTCCAGTTCTGGAATTACAAGCACACATCAGGTTTTTTGTTTGTTTGTTTGTTTGTGTGTGTGTGTGTGTGTGTGTGTGTGTGTGTGTGTGAATTCTGGAGATCAAACTCAGGTTCTTATGCTACTAAGCCAAGCTCTCTGCCGGTTGAGCTCTTCCGCTAGCATGGATGCATACCTCTTAAAGGTATTTCTCTCTGCTTCTTCAATTTCTCATAGAGACCAGGCTACTTACATGGGGGAATACCATAACGCTTGATCTGACCTGGACAGTTTTCCCAGCGATTGAGACTAGTAATGAGGGTAGAGGATGGCAAGACAGAGGAGATACTTGGACAACATTTCATTACCTAATTGCTATGGACAATGTCCAGTGCTGGAGACAGCTAGCCATCAGGTAGTTAAGAAGAACACTCGTCATAGACTGGGGAAGAGTGTAGCTGAAAAGCACATGGCGTGAGGACAGTTTGGATCCTCAGAACCCACATAAAAGTTGGAAGTGAAAGCTTGCATCTGGATTCCCAGAGCCACTACAGGGAGGTGGGAGGCAGAGATGGACAGTCTCCAAAGCTGCTGTACACAGTAGGCATGAGATGCTGTTTCAAACAATGTAGAAAGCAAGGCTAGACATCCAAAGTTGTCCTCTGACTTCCACACATGCACTGTGGCACCTCACCCTTGCCCATGTACACATACACACATCACAGAGATTGGAGGGGGAAGAAGAAGAAGGAGGAGGAGAAGGAGGAGGAGGCAGGAGGAGGAAGAGGGAGGAGGGAGGAGGAGGAAGGGGGAGGAGGAGAGAGAGATTTAAAAGGTAAAGAAAGCTGATCACATCTCAGACCTTTCCCTGCCCCCCCCCACCAGTCTGAGAGAGCCTGCATGTGAAATAGTAAGAGAACTCTCTTCAAATTTCCTGTTCTTCACCATATTCACACTGAGGAACTTATTCCATGGAAGCCAAGCTCATGTCACCCTGGTCCCAACATCCAGTCCTCCAAAATAACATTGACTAATTCTTTAACTTTCCTCAATCACTTGAATTTCCTTCAAACTGGTATTGTTTTCCCCTCGCCTAAATAGTGGTGATGAATGAATAATTTATTGAAAATGTGTCATAGTGCTTAAGAAAACAGAAGAAAGAATTGCCATTTCAAAATTAGCCATGGTCTTTACAATGGCATTTGTTGGTTGATTTGTTAAGGTTGTAGAGTTGGCTTTCTGTTGCTGTGACAAATGCCCGAGAAACACAACGTAGCAAGGAAGACAGACTCCTCTCGGCTCATGGGTTCAGAGGTCTGAGGCTATAGTCCTCTGGCCTCCTCTCTTGGATGTGACTTAACATATGGATGTCTGGCTGTCAGAGTGTGTGGACAAGGCTGCTCTCCTCAGTTGTGAAGTAGAAGTAGAGAGGAAAAAGGGGGCAGGGGTCCAACATCCCCTTCAAGGCCACATGCTTGATGATGCAGCTTCTTCTAGGTTCTACCTCCTAATGCTCCTGTAGCTCCCCAACCTTACCAAGACTTCCAACCAGCCCTTTCATTCATGAGGCTTTGAAAACATTCAAGATTCAAGCTATTGTGCTTTCTTGATGACGACTCATCTGCTTTCTCTTCAAGGACTAGAGAACATAATGTTTACAAACCATGGGCTTTGGTGTCAGACCAACAGGGGTACAGTTCTAACTCTCAGCTGAACAGAACATGTGCACAGTCTTGGGTCAGTGGGATGACAGTTTAGTAGGTAAAGGTGCCTGCCAGTTCAGTCCTTGAGTTCAATGACCTGTGTTCCATCCTTGAGAGCTAAACCATGGAAAGAGAGAGCCAACTCACCCTCTTATCCATGCCATGGCATGAGTGTGCCCGCACACTTATGCAAAATAAATAAATGAAATATAATTTAAAATTAAAAAAGAAAATGTGGGCAGTTTTAACTACATAATTGGAATGATGACTAGTGAATAAGCATTTGTATAATCAATCTTGCCAATTACATGCTAATATATTGATAATCTGGCTCTTCAAGGACATTTGACTTCTGGTTTAAGGGTCCAGCATAGTTTGTGTGAGTGTCTTGGACCCACAAACAACTTTTCTTACTACATATCTATCAATCTGATGTCCATTTATAGAGAATGTTATGATGTTATAGATCTTATGTTATGAAGTCTAAAATCTCTTAATCTTGTCTGCTCCTGTCTGCAGAACAGGATAAATCCTGGAGCACCTTCAAAGAGTATCATCGGAGCTCAGATTAGTTATCTGTCGCTATCTCACAAACCAGTTCAAAGCTGAGTGAATTAAAACAATAACTGTTAGTGGTCACAATCTGTGGAATTAACTGGATGGTTTCGCTGATTTGAGCCAGGATTGACAAACACTGGTCTAGTCTACTCTTATGACTGGCAGCTGGGGTGGGTCCTGGTTAGTCCAGAATAGCTTTCCTCATATGTTCGGTGGTTTGGGGCTTTTACTGGGGGAAAGATGGACCATGTTTCTTTCTTCCTCCAGTGTCCTAATGTTTCTATTGCTGTGATGAGACACCATGACTACAGCGACTCTTATAAAGGAAAATATTTAATTGGGCCTGGCTTACAGTTCAGAGGTTCAGTCCATTGTCATCACGGTAGGGAGTATGGAGGAGTGCACGTAGACTTGGTGCTGGAGAAGGAGCCAAGAGTTCTACATCTTGATTGGCAGGCAGCAGGAAGTAGAAGAGACACTGGGCCTAGTTTGAGTATCTGAAGCCTCAAAAGGCCTAGGGACAGGGAACTTGTATCTATGTTTGCAGTTCTTTCCTATGATCTCTTGCCTGTTGATCATAACTGAAATGCTTTATCCTTCCAGACTACCAATATGGTGTATGAGGAAAGGGTAATCTAGTTCTGCCTTTTATTTCTCTCATACCCATCAGGTTTCCTCAGGGTCCATTCAAGAGAGTGTGAAAGACCGGGTGATTGACTCAAGACTCCAGCTGTTTATCACCAAGCCGGGACTCTACACATGCATCGCCACCAATAAACATGGAGAGAAATTCAGTACGGCCAAGGCTGCAGCCACTGTCAGCATAGTAGGTAGGTGCTGTTTGTTTGCACTGCTCTAGGAGAGGGGCAGCTGGCACTCCACAACATCTGGAATAGAGACAGCCTCTTTTACCACCCCAGTACCTTTGAGGCTAATTCCTTGTTCATTTTGACACTCTTGAGTGATGGAGACATAGACTGTAATTTTGTTGTATCAAAAATTAAATCTCAACATTCTTGTTCAAATGATGGATACCAATTTATAGGACCTTATTTTTTCTCTCTTTCTTTCCTTTTTTTCTATTTTCCTTCCCTCTGCCCATCTCCTCCCTGTCCCTATCCGTAAGTCCTCCCTCCCTCCCTCTGCTTCTGTCTCCCTCCTTTCCTCTGCCCCACCCCTTCCTTACCCCCTTCTCCCTTTCTGAGTTCCTTCCTTCCTTTCCTCCCTTCTTTCTTTTCACACCTCCTCCCCCACCCTCATCTGGATTAAACAAACTTCCCAAGGCTCTCAGAAAGGAGAGAGATATTTAACATGGCTGAACCAATTTCCACATGGCTGTTTCTTGAAGGCATTTTTACAGTGTGTGTGTGTGTGTGTGTGTGTGTGTGTGTGTGTGTTTTCACTTCCTGTGTTTATCTTTGTGACAGCAGGACTCGCAGGTATTTTCATGGGAAACAGCTGACACATGGGTTTCTGGGCTATCTACATTGTGTTATGAGGGGTTATTTTTAAAAGTTAAATATCTAAAAGGCTTCTAGGCACATTTGTGGAATTCCTAGAGGTGGAAATAATCCTTGTATCAGGAAACGCCAGGCATGTTAGACTCATAGCAGTCCTACTGTTCAAGGACCAGTCGAGAGGTGGTTGGCCCGACATGTGAGGCCAGCACTGGAGGACTCAGGGCCAGCTCCTGGAACCTGCTGTTTCTTATTACAGACTATTCCTTTGATCTTCCATGATGGAGAACTTTCCAATAGTGCCTATGATTTTTAATCTAAAATGAGTAGAGGCCAAAGAGTGTAAGTAGTAGTAGACAAGGCTAGACCTTGGGGACATGTCCACAAAGGCAAGAAATAGGCTGCCCCTGCCATCTCCTCAGAGGATCTGTCTGTCTACAGGGTGTTTGGTCACTGCATCGGTCAAGGATACCATTTTATCCAGGCAATGACAAGATGCCAAAAAGCAAATTCAATTCAATATGCTAAAGAGAATAATAAAATGATTACCACTTACACTGCACTGTGCTGCTTATAATGGGCTTTATATGCATTGATTAAATATGATGGTTGTGGCCTATTCTATGGAGCAGAATAGAAACAAAAACTGATTAATAATGGATCTTGCTTTCCAAGGACCAGCATCGAGAAGGGAAGTTTGTCAGCCATGTGCATGCTGGCGTAGACTCTGTTCTGTCCCACAAATACTGACTGCACAACAGGAAAGCAAGAGAGCTCAAAAGGAGAGAGACCATTTGGATGGACATGGCTATGAGATGGAGAGGTTGAAGTGTGTTCAGAAGGCAACTAGTCATTGTGCTGGAGACCAGGAGGAGGTAGAAAGTGGCAAGACAGATTTGAAATGTAAAGTGCACCCAGCTTATGAAGAGCCTGCATTGGGTTAATTCATTCCTCCATAAATGGGAAGTCATGTTTTCATTGCAGAGGAGGAAGTGAATGCTATGGCCAGATACGCCCTTCAGCAAATCAGCACGTAGGAAGTGACATGAGGCTGGCAGGCGTGCGCAGCCGGAGACTCCTCTGTGAGCCTAGAATACAGTAGCAATGACAGGCACTGAGAAAAGAGGAGGGACTATCAGACTAAAATTGAGATTTGCAAGTGCTCGAATGTGCCACTGAAGTGGGAGGATTAGTTAATAAATGCTTGGGACTCCAGTACGTCACGTGGGAAGGAAGAGCACATTTACGCAGGCGTATTGCAGGCTGTATAAGCTGACGGGCTTCGGTTCAGCTTGTTCTTCCACCAGACAGAGGTAAACGCTAGTGTTGCCAGGCTTCAGAGAGTCTCATTTACACAAGTTCTTGGTTTTGCAGTGATAATTCCTTGCTAGAGTTTCCTCTTCTTCCATCTCTCCCCTAGATGGCAAAGAAGAAAGGGATTCACACTTCAGGGGTGTCCTCCAATCCCTTGGATCTAGACAAGTCCGAAGCTGGAGAATTTGTGATTTCATCTCTTAGCTGGGTTAGAACCCAAACAACTTCCCTGGAATGACTTGCTGCCTTTGGGAACCTTCTAGTGAGTCCTAGCTCTCGGCAGTGCAGCCACGTCCATCATCAAATCCCCATATACATTCTGCTCTGAAGCCTTAACAGTGAGCACACCTGTGTATCTTCACTGAGACCTGAAGGCAGGCTTGATGACTCTGCTCCGCTGCCTCTGTCCTCCATGGGCCTGAAACCACCTCTGCATCTCTTGCAGGGTGTGTAAAGTCAAAGCACAACTTAGACTTCTTCGCCCGGTCTGTGGCCCGTGCACCCATGCCATGCTGTTCCGATGACAGGAATGCTGTCACCTCATGTCAGGACTTTAGAATTTCAAATGAAAAGTTGAAAAAAACCTCTGTCTGTCTGTCTGTCTGTCTGTCTCTCTCTCAGCTTTTTTCTTAATGACTATTTGGTATATAGAGATTAGTGTCCACAATCTACAAAAATGTGTATTCAAATTCTTCACTTCTTTACCTTCCTCTTGTCCACAGCAGACCAGCTGGGAGGACCTCCCCCACCCCAGTGTGGTAATCTTTAATCTATAACCTCTTCATCATAGATACCAAGATTGTTGTAGAGACAGCACTATGAGCAACAAGGAAAGAACCTAGGAGAACAGCTATTGCTACCCCACAAAAAAGCACATTCATCCCATGGCATGATCTTGCAGAAACTATAAAGGCTACTGAGCAAAATCGGCACATGCCTTACAGAGTAGAAGCATCCCTCTGTCCCTGTCCTAACCAGCAAGAACCAGATCCAATTCCATTAACAATGGAATACACCAACAGAGAGATGCATAATCCTAACATGTAGTGATATCTTCTTTTTAAAAAATTAAACCATTATGATTATTTGTGTAGGGGTGGGATGTGTGGGTGTGCACATGCCATGGTATACGTAGAGGTCACAGGACAACTCTGTGGATCCAGTTCTATATTTCCATCTTCATGTGCATTCTGGAGCTGGAACTCAGCTTGTCAGTGCAGCCAGCACTTTTACTCACTGAACCAACCACCTTGCCCTCCCAGTGGAATCTTCTCGTGGTACAGAGCTCCGTAAGTTAGGAGATAGTCAATATAGAAGGCAATGTCCAGGGGCAAGGGATAGGGATAACCAGCAAGGAAAGACCAGAGAAAACCACAGTGGGACGGGGATGGGATGGAGGAAGTGATGCCTAGCTTGGCAGGCAGCAGCGGAGAAGGGTTTTCAAACTGCTGTAGCAGCAGAGCTGAATCAGTCATCAGTCACCTCGGTAGGACCAATCAATGGCCATCAAGACTGGTACCAGGGATGATGTCACTAGCCCACGGGTCTGACAATAAGGTTGTAGGGAAGTCACTTTAGAGTTCGGAAGAACGGGTCCCTAAGAGTGAGACTTGAAACTATCCTGGAAAGTGTAATCTGTAAGAGCTGGAAAAAGGACCATCAAGGTAGAGCACACAGCAGCAGGAAGGGCTTCGTCTATAACCCTGTTAAGTCAAGCCCTTCCTGGCTCCACATCTTCCTCTGAACTTCATGAGAAATGTCTGAATCTGTCTCTCCGCATGGCCATAATGTTGCACAATGCTGGGGTTCAAGTACAGAAATGTGAGTATAGAGAAAAAACAGAAAAGAAAAAAGAAAAAGACTTAGAAGGACTACAGTGGCCATGGCCAGTCAGAGCCATGCACATCTGTTGGGGAAATCACTACATATCCTGTGCTGTCACCTGCCCTTGTTCCAAGCTCCTCATCTGTCCTCTGGTAGATGCCACTGATTCTCTGACCTTCCTCCGCTCTCCCCCAGGCAGTCCTAATGAGTATCCATAGTGTGGTTGACTAAGACCTCTCATTTACAGGGCTATATGGCATTTTCTCCTTAACTCTTCTTAATGGCTGGATGCCTCATAAAGACCTTTCTGGAATCCCAAAGAAACTACTTTCTAAATCTAGAGTTCTGCTTTGGTCAGTATTCCAGGGAGGGGAGGTCACTGTGATGAAAAAGAGATCTTTAGCACAACATTAATTCAGGGGTTGGAGAGGGGACGTATTTCTAGCCAGGATGTCCACACTCTCCTCAGATTTCCAGGAGCTGAATGACACCTGCTCTCCAGATGGTCCAGACTCTGATGGCCTCTGGTGGCGTTGCTAGAAGAAGGAGGGCTTCAGTCAGTGTCTCCTCTTGCTCTCCCGTCAGTCAGTGCCCCTCACCTCTGCTCCTGCCGCCTTCTATTTCAGCCTTGCCTCCCCCCATGCCCTGCATCCGTTCCCTGTCACAACCGTTGTTGCGCTTGGAAGCCTCGTCTCTGTTTATTTACTCAGCAGCAGGAAAACGGGATGTGGAAAGACTGGTAACCCATTGTGTTTAGGGTTTTGTCTCATGATATTTCTAGGGTTTGAAGGACAATGAAAAGAAGGATCAGCCTTCCCTTTCCCAGCAACCATCCATGTGTTGCCTAGATCCTCACCCGTTGTCTGAGAAATACGTTTATTTCTGGGACATTTACACCTGATAGTGGTCATCAAAAGGAGCCATACAAGTTCCTGAGCCTCTCCCCATGAACCAGGAAACTTAGTTCTCCTTCATCACAACCCCCAAAGGCTCAAGTTATGATTTAAACTCGCAGGATGACATGTATTTAGCAAGATGTCTTCTCTTTGTCACTAGAATCCTCAGCCCTGGGGTAGAGAACAAGACAGCCATGATCCTTGGAATGAGCATGGTCCTGGATCAGCCCGAGACCATCAGAGTAATCACAGAGATACACATTTCCCATTTTCAGTGGCATTAGTAAGTCTAGCTTCATTTCTGGTCATGTGACAAATAGCCTGGCCAAAACAATGTAGGAGAGAAAAGGAAGTTGTTCCCTCTGTTACTGAGGGAAGTCAAGGCAGGAGCTTACAGACAGGCCTGCTTGTCTCTGAATTGGCTCTGACCAGGAACTTACTTTTCAGCCAGGAAGGACAGTAGGAACCATGAAGGATAATGCTTGCTGGCTGGGTCTCCAGCTAGTTATACTCAGTTGGCTTTCTTATACAACCCAGAAACATCTGCCTAGGGATGGTGCTGCCCACAGTGGGCTGGTCCCTCCTATAAATTAACAATCAAGATAATCTCCCACGGGCCAATCTGCTCTAGGCAATTCCACTATTAGAGATCTCTTCTCAGATGACTCTAGGCTTGTCAAGTTGGCAGTTAGAGCTAAGCAGGACCATCTTTTATATTAGTGAGTTCCAGGGTTCTGAGCCGCTTATTCAGTCTCAGAGACACTGGGATGAACCTGTGGTTACTTCTTCCTCCTTCTACCATTCCATGCTTCGTACAAACAAGTAGAGAGTATCTTTCTCTACAAAGTGCTCTGGCATTTCATTGTAACATTATCTGGTTTTTAGAGTGACGAAAAGTGCTTTGTGTTTGCCCTTATCAAACAGGGAAAGAATAAATGAGCACCAGTCCGTAGCCACACTCAATTATTAGCAGATGTTCTACAGTGGGACGTACAAGGCACAACCAGGAAGCTTTCTGGCATTACAAATGATGTGTGTTTCAGAAGAGGACCATTATTTTACTGATTTTTTTCCAGATAATTTTAAAAATACTGCAACTATGTTGGAAATTTCAGAAATTGAAAAAACATCTAGTTTGGAAATAAAATAATTTATTATAAAGTACAAGTTTCATGGACTCCATCGCTGGTTCCTTAGTCATCCAGATCAGGAAAAAAAAAAAAGAGAGAGGAGAGTGAGAGAGGAAGGAGGAGAAAGAGGAAGGAGAAGAGGAGAGGAAAGAAGAGAGGGGGTATGGAGAGGCACTTCTGTACCTTTGTTACAGAAACACATAGGCACCCAGTGAGTGAGGGCACCCCCAATTTTCTTAGAGTCACCCTTGAATCATTATCGCTTCTCTTTGCACACTTGTCCTCGACCTGGGAGTGTATCTCAGCGGCTTCTCCTCTCAGGTGCTGTGGCTGGGTCCTCTTTGGCATTTGCTCATGCTGTTAAGGACCCCATAGTAATTTTGAGTGGAGGCATCATTACACACGTGACCTCAGCTTCCTCATGGGTCAGTGTCTGCCTGCTCAGCTGCTTGTAGAATCTGCCTCTGTTCTTCCTCATCAGAGCAATTTCCTGTTGTCCCCTTCCATATGCTTCTGCCTGTATAGTGAAGAATTGTCGCGAGAGCCTTTGGGAGTTTTCGTTCATTAAGGAGTCCCTGCTTGCTTCTCTACAATTGAGTAAAATCTAAATCCTAATTCTTTTTTTTTTTTTTTTTTTTGGTTTTTTGTTTTTTGGTGACGGGGTTTCTCTGTGTAGCTTTGCGCCTTTCCTGGAACTCGCTCTGTAGCCCAGGTTGGCCTCGAACTCACAGAGATCGCCTGTCTCTGCCTCCCAAGTGCTGGGATTAAAGGCGTGCGCCACCACCACCGCCCAGCTCTAAATCCTAATTCTTAAGTCAAAATTTGTGGAAAGGATTAGCAACCCCCCCCCTTCCTTTTTCCACGTTCCATGTATTTTTCCGACATGTGTGTAGGTGAACGTGTGTGGATGCACCAACGGTGACTTGAAGTTGATGTTAGGAACTATTCTCATTGCACCTCCTCTGTACACATTGGAGCACGGTCTCAAACCCCGAGTGCACTAATTTAGCTAGCCTTGCTAGCCAGCTTGCTTTGGGGATCCCCTGCCTCTGCCTTCTGAGGCTGGGGTTACAGGCAGCCATCACACCCTCTGGGCATTGATGTTGATGTCTAGGGCTCCAAACCTCCTCCACTCTCGTTTGGCAAGTGTTTTAACTGCTGAGCCATCTCCTCAGCACCAGCAACATCTCTTAAATAAAAATGAGAACCTGTCAGCCTAACCTGCCTAACTCAGCAAAAGACTTAGTAGATTTTATTTTTCAGAATGGAAATGAAGTCTGAGGTATTTCTATAATGACTGTCCAGCATAGCACAAATCCTAAAAGTTGTTATTAATAAAATCAAACCTGAAGCCAGGTATTGGGGTGAATGCTGGAAGATCAGAGAAGCAGAAC
>CABHPH010152229.1:0-27893 GCA_902168325.1 Peromyscus nudipes | reverse complement strand
GAACTGTGCTGCTCAAAAGCCTAAAAGCTTAACCAGCCTAGTTCCTGGTTTTCACGCCTTATATACCTTTCTGCTTTTTGCCATCACTTCCTAGGATTAAAGGCGTGAGTCACCATGCCTGGCTGTTTCCAGTGTGGCTTTGAACTCACAGAGATTCGGATGGATCTCTGCCTTAGGAAGGCTAGGATTAAAGGTGTGTGTGCCATTTTCTGGCCTCTGTATCTAGTGGCTGTTCTGTTCTCTGAACTCAGATAAGTTTATTAGGGTGCACAATATTTTGGGGGACACAATATGTCACCACAGTCCAGTGACTCCCCTGGTGGAATGGATCTCACAGACTTTACATGGCTCTTGACATTTCTCTCATGGTCTCTCGGGAGCCTGCCAGTTCCCATTACTGAACGTAGTTGGGGAAGTGTCCTAAAGGGATACAGCTCTCCTTAGCACTAGAAGGATGCAGGCTTCTGTCTCTCAGATTGACAATTCATTAGGAAGGAACAGGAGTTTGGAGGTCTTTGCTGGCTAGCATCATGATCTGTATTAAAAGCGTGTGTGTGTGTGTGTGTGTGTGTGTGTGTGTGTGTGTGTGTTTATTGTGAATTTCAGAACAAGCTTGAATGGCTCATAAGTTCAAGAGGAAACAGCGAGATAACAAAGTCTCCAGACGACATGTGCAACCCATGTATTGAAATCTAGACTTGACATGCACTTGGTCCCCTGTCACTGGGGACCAAGAAATGATGCTTTCTAAAATATGCTTTTCCTTTGGGGAACCATATCCATTCCAAGCTTTTAGGCAGATTCTACAGCTCTTAGGTGATGTTTAAGAATGAATGACAGCTATCTACTCTTTTTTAAACTCCAGTCTTATCATCCACTTTGACATCCCTCTGCTTCGTTCCACCCACTGATGAGCAACCATTCTTTCAGGACCTTGGGGGAACAGATGAAATGTGGCCTGCTGCTGTTGTACAACTAGCTCCCCTTCTTCCTCTGTTCTAGCTCCTTTAAATCAAAAGAGAAGAGGACTTCTAGAGGAAAGAGCAAATGGCTTTCCTGAATAGACACTCAGTTCTCTCTGTGCTGCCGCTGCAGTTTCTCTGACCAATAATAATACAGCTAGTGATGAGAAGCCACATCCCAGTGCCAGTAACACCTACTAATATCTACCATCTGTCTATCCATACCTATCATCTATCTATCATCTATCTATCTATCTATCTATCTATCTATCTATCTATCTATCTATCTATCTACATCTACTATCTGTCATCTATCTATCTAATCTACTATCTATCAACTATCTATCTATTGTCTATCTATCTATCATCTCTTCTATTTTCCTATCTGCCTGTCTACCTTATTTATTAAATTAATTGCAAAATTTGATGAAATGGGTATTTTCTTTCATGTGTGACTGGTGGTGCCCATGGCAGCCACCATCTGAAATGATTACAGCTTTGGGGGACAGTACTGCCTTAGTCTCCCCCAGTTCCCCCGTAGTCTCCCGCCTCCCAGTAGAAGCAGAGAACTTCTCAGAACCTTTGGTTTTAGTGGTTAGACTGTCAGATGAGCACGTACTGACTTTCCTCTGTTCTTTTTTTTTTGTCTGTGGTTTCCTATGGGCACGCACTTCCTTTCCCGTTACCAGAGTGGAGGTAAGAATCCATTATTATTCCACTGTTTCATGTCGCTTGGGGTTTTTATTCGATGCACCAATGATTTTTCTACTGAGCACTAAAAATTTTTGAACATTTTTAATGCCTAAAGCCATTTAATATTTTATAAGATGATAAAAAATAAAGATAAAGGTAGCTAATGTCAACTGAATATTTACTGTGTGTCAGATGCTCTACACAAGTTATTTGCATCCTCAGGATATCCCTGTCACATAGGGACCATGATTGTCTCCATTTTCAGAAAAGAAACCAAGAAACTCTTTGAATTGAAAACTCACTCAGGTAGAAATGATGCAAATTTGAAATGCAACTCAAGACCCACTCCAAAACTCTCCTTCTTGTCTTTTTCCAAGACATTAAAAAATATCAGCTTATAGAAGTTTTTTATCTATAGTGTTTTATATTAAATTGACTTTCATAAAAACTCTATGTGGTAACCTGGCATAGAAGCTCATGCCTCTAATCCCAGAACCCCAAAGGCTGAGTCAGGAAGACCAGAAGTTTAAGACCAGACTGGGCTGCATAGTGTGTTTGAGGACAGCCTGGGCCACATAATGAATCTGAGGCCAATCTGTACTGCATGACACTTTGTCTCAAGACAAGAAATGAAAGAAAAAAATACCAATCAAACAATTCGCCAAGTATGGTGGTGTCTACTTGTCAGACATAGAGCACAAAACCAGAAGGATCGGAGTTCAAAACCAGCCTTGGCTTAATGAAACCCTGTCTTGGAAAACCAAAAAACAAGTGATTAAACAAACCTCAAAAGCTTTAAAAATTGTATGGCGTAGCATAAGTAAAATGACTAATCCATAATATCAATAATGGCCATTGCAGTTAGTGTTATGATACCTGTTCTCATTTTAACAGTACAGGGATTTTAGGGAGAGGTATTATTATTCATACTTTTCCATACAAGGTACCAGATGCAGCAAAGGTTGCTAGACACAGGTCACAAAGTGATAGGCCTCCATCAACATTTGGACAGACAGACTCCAGAACTCAGACGCACAACCACTGCACAGCAGTGTCTTACCAAGGAGACTAGAAACAGAGAAAATAAAATCTAGACACTGATTTGAATTCCATGGAGTAAAATAGCTCAACGCGCAATAACATGTGGTGCCTTCTAAACCTCATCTCTGATAGACAGCTGTACCGTTCTGCTGTGAGGTGACTTGTTAGTTATTAAGTGGTTCTCACAGTTCGTAGAGGCAGGAGACTGACCTCTCTCAGTAGTGAAGAACTCAACAATGAAGCCCAGTGTCTACTGAAGGGCCACATGAAGTGAGCACGGTATGAGTTGAAACACAAGCCATTTGACAATAAGACACACATGCCACCTTTTGTCCCCATGCCTGTTAACATAACTGTTCTTCATACCTCTTTTACAACCAAGTACTCTATTCCTGGGAATGTATTAGAAATGGAGACACAAAACCAATTTTACTGTCTGTCCCATGCCCCTGGAGGATTTATATTTTCCTGCACATAAAGATTAATTGTAAGATAGCATTAATACTGAAATCATAAATTCCAAGGGCTTCAAGAATAGACAGAGATCATCTTCATGCAAGTGAATTCAAATAAAGAAGTTTAAGCATGCTAGTAGATAAATAAATGCTAATCAAAGAATAACTTCTAATTGCATGTGGTAACAACACAGGTCATCCCAAGCCTCAGAAGGTTGAGACAGAGGGTGTGAAGTTTTGAGGCTGGCTAGGCAACAAAGTGAGACCACATCTCAAAAAAATAAAAAGAACCACCCCATCTACTTTTCTCTTGTGATAATGTAAACACTCTCAAACTCTGATGATAGTGAGAAAAATAGCTGGTTTTATAATTTTCAACTTAGAAATTTTTATTAGTCTTAAAATGGTTGTATCTATAGACAAAAATATCCACTTTTAGAAATCTATTCTAATGAAATAATAAGATTTATGAACACTAGTCACAGCTGCTGACACTCATGGATATAACATATAAACATTATATGTATCTACTGAGAAAGGAAATTGATTAGAAGCTCTGTTTTTTTTTTCTTAAGGCACAGGCAAAGGTTTATAATATGCTTGAGGCAAAAATGCAGGATGCAAAAATATATTTACAGTTCAATTCTGATATTTCTGTATATGAAGAATATAACCTATTATACACAAATATGTTATATAAAATACCTGTCTAAAGGACTGGCATTATTCATTTTTAGTTTATAAATGTATCTATATTTATTTTTATTTGTTCTGTGAGAATTTCATGTGGTTTATTTTTTATCACATTCTCTCCCTGTTTCCCAGCTCCTCTGAGTTCCTCCCCGACCTCCTTACCCACCCAACCTCATGTTCTTCCTCTCTCTCAGCTTCTGGGAGAGACAAAATCAATTTTCTCCATTTCTTTGGTTTTTAATAAAAAGTGTTTCTTCTGTATACTCCAGTGCATTTTGTATAGAAAACAGCTCTTAGCTTTTGCTCACAGGAAGCACGAGAGGTCATGTCCTCCTCACTGAGAACATTGCGCTTGGCAGTTCAGCAAAGTGACATTTGATCGGTATGCTACAGCGGAGGTTGGCTAACATTTTCTGTAAAGGGTCAGATATTAATATGTTCGCCCAGTGAGCCACACAGACATCACTGAAGCTGCTCAGCCTGCCGGTTTAGCACCAAACAGCCATGAAAGTGTATCAACAAGGACAATGGCTTCTTTTTGAATAAAACTTCATTTGTGGACAACATTTGACACTTATCTAGTTTTCACGTGTCTAAATATTCTTCTTTCAAGTTTTTACAACCACTTAAAATGTAGATATCATTCTTAGCTCTCAGGAGAAAATAAAAAGTCTGTAAAACAAAAGTACAAACTTTAAAATATGAACAATATGAATTCAGCCATATATAGGAACAGGTTAAAGAGACTTTTCGTAGGACGAGTTGACTAGTGTTAATAACAACGTAGCATTCTTTAAAAAAATTCACTAAATAGATTTTAAGTGTTCTTACCACAAATCGTAATATGCATCTGAGATAATACATGGTTATTAATTCAACTTAGCCATTCCATGATATATGCAAATTTCAAAGTATCATGTCGTACACACTATACAAAACTTCTGTCAGTTAAGTGTTAGTTAAAAAGAAAATTTTGCTTAAACAAAAGACTGAAAAATGTCATTCATCTGCTACTTTGAAGAAAGGGTGCCCCTCATGGTACACGTATGTGAACATTTAAATTGGTTTTAAGTACACGTAATTATGAGTAGCCATAATTGACCACATTCCAAGGTTGTAAAATATTATCAAATTTTGAATCTGGATATTTCTTTAAGAATTGAGTCTGACAGGTCTTGAGCTGTATTTGCTGATCTCTGCCTTAGCAAATGAATCACGTACAGACAACAGGCAGCTGCTTTGAAGACGGAATGGCTCAGAACCTCGGCCATCACCTTTGTAGGGGAAATGCGACAGTTGCTATGTAAGGGAAGATCCAAGGAGAGGGGCAGCTATCAGGTGTACCTCCACTCCAGGAGGGCCGTCATAAACCAAACAGGACATAGCTGGGCCTCTGTATACTCCTTTGGACAAAGTTCAAAGGGAAGAGATGGTGCTTCCTTTATAGAAACGGGAAGGTAGTATTTCAAAATGGGATTCAGACATGCTTTAGTAGAGAGAAAAGAAGAATCGCATGAATGTTCCATTCGACTTCAGGGCCGTCCTTCATAAGGAGGGGTCTGGGACCAAATACCCATTCTTGTCACTACAGAAGGTGCACGACCAGGTTTGGATGGTCGGGAGGTAAAAGAGGAATGGGTGCCATATGCAACATTAACTTGTAAGTTTAAGAGATGGTCTTTTATTTATTTGTTTGTTTGTTTGTTTGTTTTTTTCGAGACAGGGTTTCTCTGTGTAGCTTTGGTGCCTGTCCTGGATCTCTACCGGAACAGTCCAGAATAATCAGCATTCTGTAAAGGGAGCTCTGTGACCTCTGCCCCACTGTTCAAAAGAGCAGCAGAACCAGCTGCCCATAAGACTTCCCTGTCAGTGCAGAAACTGTGCCAGAGACACACAGCTTCAGATAGGCAGTGTAAAAGTCCATGGGAAACGCGGGGGGCGGGGCGCTTTCTATTCACCTCAACTCCCAGTTTTTGCTAGGGGCACCATTTAGCATTTTTATTATTATTACTTAATGATAGATTTAGAAAGTCTCTGGACTAAATAATTCACTTTGCATCCATGTATGAGATCTAAAATGTGATAGCTGTATAAAATTTGAGTTTTATAAATATCTTCAAAAAAAAAAAAAGGGAAAAAAGTTAAAATGCCAAAACTGTAAGTAGGCAGTTCATAGGTAGGTAGATAGAGGGGTCATCTCTCTCTCTCTCTCTCTCTCTCTCTCTCTCTATATATATATATATATATATATATATATATATATATATATATAATGCTTTTAGTCAAAACTTGTTCAACTCCCCTCTTTTGCTCTTTTATTCTTCGATGACTAATTCCTTATTTCTGAGACCATGTTTATTGGTTTTCTGTAGTGTCTTTTTCTTTTCCAAAAAGATGTGTTGTCTGTGCAGTCAAAGGAAAATCACCAACGTGTGTTATATTTCAGTGTTCAGAGAAAAACAAAAATTTGCTTCATTCAGTAGTTAACACTCAACATTAGAACCTGGAAGAGTCATCCTGAGGTCAGAGACATTGTGAGAATTATTCATCTTTTACAGGGTACAGGGTTTTGTTTTTTCTCCTCTTATTCATGCTCTCATTTTACCAAGATGTAACAATATGAGACCCACGGCAAACCAGGATGAGCTACTTCTGGTCATTAGTGATTAGTCTGTTATTTTTGAGCTACAACAACCACGACTCTTTTTTTTTTTTTTTTGTCTTAGTGCCACCACAGACTGCATTCACTAAGTGGGTTCTTTTCTTATTCAAGAGTTTTTACTTTAAATATCCCCCATGAATTAAATGGTACATTAATGATCCTGCTGGCTAATTAGTAAATGACCAATCCAAACTGAAACTGTCTTGTGAAACATGATTTTATTTGGATTCATTGTCTTGTCTAATGGGTTTGTTTCAAAGACCTGACAGTGTTGATTTATAGAGTATCAATTTTTCGAATTCAAATAGTGCTCCCTAACCATTTAAAAGTTCACAAATTTCAGTGTGTTGAATTTCCTTACTCAAAATCTTTTATCCAATGGTAATGAAAAGCTAAGTCTTAATAATAGTAAATATCTAAAATTAATAGTATACATTTAAATGAGAAATATGATTGAAGTTTTCCATCCTGTTAGCGATTGAGATCTTATGGAAACCATAAGAATATGGAAGACCATGATGGTACCTACACATGATAAATCAATAATTGTCAGTGAGTCTACGAGTTATTATTGTCCCAGTAAACAAGTGACATAGCCAAGATGGGAATGTACTAACCATCTCGGGTACTTAGCTACGGTGACATACAGATTGTTCTTAAAGCTGCTGACTTTCCCCGTGGAAACAATTGATATGTTCTCTCATCTCTTATCCATCACAATTCATGTCTTTCTTGGAGTATATCAGTTTATGTGCAAGAAGTGTATGATCTGACGGTAGTGAGAACAATCATTCTGTGTACAACATAAACAAACAAAGAAAATGCCCGAAATCATTCAGCTCTTGATCATTTCCAAAGCTTTCCACAGCCTAAGGTATCTAGAAATGACACTGTTGCTGCTGGAAACGGGAAGAATATTCGGATGCAATGTTTCAACACATTTCCAAGGACAGTTTCTCCCTATTTCCGTGATGCCGATGTGAGGGGTGGTGGAGGCAGAAAGGATGCCAAGAAATTGGCGTATGACTGGTTATGCGGTTCATTGCTTCTTTCAGTAAATCCCAGAGAGACAGCAAAGGCTACTGCGCCCAGTACAGAGGGGAGGTGTGCGATACAGTTCTGGCCAAAGATGCGCTTGTCTTTTTCAACACCTCCTACTCGGACCCTGAGGAGGCCCAAGAGCTGCTGATCCACACTGCGTGGAGTGAATTGAAGGCTGTGAGCCCACTCTGCCGGCCAGCTGCCGAGGCTCTGCTGTGTCAGCACCTCTTCCAGGAGTGCGGCCCTGGAGCCGTACCTACTCCCATGCCCGTTTGCAGGTAAAGCTTTGAAAATGAGGAAGAAATTCCATTCTTTGTCTGTATGCCAACAGTTTGCAAAAGAAGACACCCTGTGTGCAGGAGGCCTAGCAAAATTTGCCATTCATCCAAAAGAAGTAATTAAAAGGACGAAATTTCTCCCATTTAAACCATTGATGGTAAACTATGATACAAGCACTCTGAACTTACAGAAAATATTAGAGTCTGGCTCAGTCAAAAGGTGTCTTGCACATCACAAAAAGAGCCCTGTGATACATCTGTGCATATGCACACACACAAACAAAATTCCCTCCTTGATAGGGACATAGGACACCTGTTATATTCTGCATGTGTATGTGTGTGCACGCACGTGTGTGCATTCATGCGCATGCTACATAAGCTTGGGCTGCACCCAAGCCCTTATGTATTTTAATTATTTTCCCTCTTAAATTACTTTCTCCTCTTATTATCAGCCCTAACAATCTTAATTTGGAATTACTCAGGTTTGTCTTGATGCAATTTGTCCTAGTAAGCCTAAACAAAAAATGAACTTCCAAATTCCAATTAGTCCAGCCAGCCTTTCTTCAGCTCAACAACCTGTCCAAACTTAACAGTGTCCCACTGGGTCATTCCTCTGGCGTCCCAGGTGAAGCGGGGATACCCTCAGGGCAGAACTCTGCTTCTCAGGGAAGGGCTGCCAAGGAACCCAGAGGGCTCCTGTAAATGGTTGCTGGAGCTGCTGCTGGATTCCAGCGAGCAGAGCAAGCAGAAGTTCAGAGTGTGTCCTTTCCCAAGCCCTGGCTGTCAGGCCTAAGGTCTTGTATGTTCTTTAAACGACCGACCTTGTTTCTGTAACTTTGTTTTTAATTTTTAAAGGTTTGCTGATTTTATTTTATGTGTAGGAATGTTTTCCTGCATGCATGTGTGTTCCCCATGCCTATTGGCTCCCCTGAAACTACGGTTACAGATGACTGAGCCAGCATATGGCTGCTGGGAACTGAACCTGGGTCTTCTGCAATGGCAACAAGTGCTCTTAACCTCTGAGCTATCTCTCCAGCCTCTGTACCTTTATTTTTAATATGAACTTCAAGAGACGATATATCAGTGACTCTTATTTAATTCATTCCAAATTTAAAAAAGAAAAAAAAACTAAAGAAGATAGTATTACCTCTCACAGTACAGTACACCACATCCTATCATGTCTTGCTTTATTTAAGTCAAGAAGAGTCATTTCAAAAATACTTTCATAAGCAATGACACTACGATGTGATGATGCTTCAAGAATACAAAATTTAAACCTCACTGCAAATTTCTCCTCAGTCATGATTCATCAAGTCTTGCTCACCTTTCAACATTTCAGAGAGTACTGCTTGGCAGTAAAGGAGCTTTTCTGTGCAAAAGAATGGCTGGCGATGGAAGGGAAGGCCCGCCGAGGACTCTACAGCTCAGGGATGCACCTCCTCCCAGTGCCAGACTGCAGCAAGCTTCCCAGCATGCACCGGGACCCCATGGCCTGCACAAGACTGCCATATTTAGGTAACAAAGAATTCCCTCCGGACTTTGGAAGTTAAGGAAAATTTACTGTTTTGAGTGAAGTAAGGTGTATACTTAAAGCTCCTAACATTTTTAGGCTTTCTAGGCCGTTCTAATGTTTTTTGCTTTGCCACTTCCACACGCATAAATAGCAGAATACTAATATTGCCCTGATTATAGGGGTTAGCATAAAGATGCATTTCATTTGTTTTCAAATAAATCAAAGGGCACTGTTAATTGCTGCTTGGATCTTGCTTTATTTCATAAGGGATTCTATGAGTGTAACATTTTCTGGAATGTATGGGAAAATGGCTAAGAAACATCTCATAGTTTGTCAGCGGAATGGCGTAAAGGAATAAATAATCCTCTTTCTTAGCCAGCGATGCACATTTTTTAAGCATGCAGAAAATAAGCCACATGTTTGAAAACGCTGACCTCACAAAACAAAACCCCGAGCCACTGCATGGTGCTTTGTGAATTTCTTTTGTAAGGATGATGTTCCCCTAACAGCTAGTTTAATTTCAAAGACGCACTCTTGACATTCGAGTGCTTTTCTGTCCCTCACTGAAACGCTGGCAGGGAAAGTCGCATTTCTTAGCGGTAGCTCAAGGGTCTAGGAGATAACTTAACGCTTACTTAAAACCAATTTTTATCCTTTCCCCTCAGATTATAAAAAAGAAAACCTAACAAGTAAGTAATTCCGTTTGTGCCTCTGCAATCTTCTGTGTCTGTAAGTGGATTCGTGCATGTATATTTACATTACACTTCCCCGTATCCAGAACAGAATGTACTGAGCAGCATCAGCACCCACGCACAGTGGCTGGACTCATCCCCTCCCTCAGCTTATAGCTGAGGAGAATGTGACACTCGGTGAATGGAACAAATACTATCTCCTTCCTCAAGATGTTGGCCTGTTTTATGCGTCACATGTTTGCAAAATCAGCCAAGTTTAAATGAAGACTTTTAATTCTGCAGTAACAATTTTGTGTTATGTAATTAGTTTTGGATGGAAACAAATACTATTTTTTTCTCTATTGAGCTGTTATTTCTCTATTGTGATCTTCATTTGTAATGAGTCTTTTTTTGAGAATAGGTGTGCTGTTTTTTTTCTTTTTCCTTAATCTTCTTTCAGTCCTTAAATTTTTATACACAAATTCTATATTAATTATAGAACCTCTTGTCATTTGGACCAAGGGAGGAAAATGAAAAGGAAATAAATCATCTATAATCCTACTTCTCAAAATATTTTATTTTAATTCTAAAATTAATTATTCTACTAGTAACAAAGAGAAAATTCTTAGTATGTCATTGGAATTTATTTTCTTGTTGTGTTTATTTATTAGTAATTCTTTGAGACTTTTCTACAACATATTCTGATCATGTTCACCCCTCTACTCAACTCTTACCAGATCCACCTCCCTTCCCTACCCACCCAACTTTGTGTCCTTTAAAAATCAAACCTTCACGACCAATTTATGCCATTGTTTTTTCTGAAGAAAAAGTTCTATCCTTCTGAAAAGGCACTCAAATATAGTGGGGTTTTTTGATGGTGATGGGGAACAAATCCATGACCAACTCAATGCCAGACAAGCATTCTACATCTGAGCTGCATCCTAACTACTGGATTTTTTTTTATAGACATGGTCTCTTTAAGTAGCTCAGGCTGGCCTCAAGCTTTCTGGCTTTGATTCTTCTGGAATTGCAGATGGTGGCTCAGAGTGACTCTTCATCCATTCTCACACTGAGATCAACTGGAGAACTTTAGAAAGTGTAGCTGCCTGGGTTCCCCACATATACATTCTGGTGTATTTGGTGTGGAGTGCAGTCTAGGATTTGAGATTCCTCTTAATTATTTTTTAACTTGACACATAAAATTGGACATATTTGAAGAGGATTGTGTGATGGTTTCATTTCCTGCCTTACATTCCAATCCAGATAAGCCTGTCTCCTCATCTACCTATTTATCATTTCTTTGCGGTAAAAAGCCTCAGAATCCTTTCTCTTAACCTCTCTGTCATATAGAGTGCTGTCCTCTGACGGTGGACGGGAGCGAGGATTGGTTTTCGTTTGGTTGGTTGGTTTTTATTGCGGCTGTTGCTTTAGGGGAGCCCCTTTCAGTACAGTGCTTGCAACGTCAAGTGAAATCATTTCAAGAGGGTCATCAGGAGGGCCAGCAGGACAGCTCAGAGGGTAGAGGCACTTGCTGCCAATCCTGACGGCCAATCCCTGGGACCCACACGAAGGAGAAAGAAACTGCTGCAAGCTGAGATACTGAGCAGCACAAACCAGCTACAGATACTAATTCCCTTGTCTTTAGAAAACAATTTTGAGAGATCTCGGATACACTGGAGAAAGTTAGCTCCAACTCTTGTAAAAGGATCATTTTCTCTGCACATAGGTGGGGTATGCCTGTGCTCTCTGAGTTAAAAGCAGGGAGTCTTCTCTGCTGTCTTATAGAGGGTTAATTCTGGCAAGGAAAGTGTCCTGATTACACACACCACTCGTGTTCTATGGAAATGTATTAAGTCCTCAAAGGTTCCTCATTTTATGATTTCTTTTTTAAAAAGATCTTATTACATTTATTTAGTGTGTGTGTGTGTGTGTGTGTGTGTGTGTGTGTGTGTGTGTGTGTGCAGAGAGGACAACTTGTGAGAGTCAGTTTCTACCACTGGGTCCTGGGAATCAGGCTCAGTTCATTAGTCTCGGTGGTAAATGCCTTTACACACTGAGCCATCTTGCTGGCCCTGCTTTATGGCTTCTTAGTAAATATCATTACTAGTTCACTTTAAGGGGCAATTTAAATTTTTCTAAAAACCCTTCTTTATATTTGCATTATTTTTTAAGTTTTTTATTTTATTTTTTAAGATTTATTTATTTATTATGTATATAGCATGTATGACTGCAGGCCAGAAGAGGGCACCAGATATCATTACAGATGGTTGTGAGCCACCATGTGGTTGCTGGGAATTGAACTCAGGACCTCTGGAAGAGCAGTCAGTGCTCTTAACCTCTGAGCCATCTCTCCAGCCCCATGCATTATTTTTTAATTGCTCAAACACAGGAACTAGAATTTCAGCGGTTTCTGGGTTTGCTTTATTTTAATATCATCTTTTGTTGAAGTGAAGTATCTCCTTGAACATGCCATGACTTTGCCATATTTACATTACTGTGTGCTAAGCATAGTGTTTGTCCCTTCTGTGGAATTTCACTTCTAGGCACACTCAGCAGTGAGCCTGCCTTCTGTTTCAAACTTCTGGAGAAAAGAAATGCATTCTGGCTTACTCTGGAAATGAAGAGCTACATCTCTTCCATCCTCTTGTCCCTCCAACTTCTCTCCCACCGTCTCTGCACCCGAAGAGTGAATGGCTGTGCACCCTAATCCTGCCAAACTGATTAGTGTGGTGGTACACAGTCTCTCGTAAGTTCCCCAACAGCCCTATGAAAGTAGGTGCCATGAACACGCTCCATTCTCCATACTAGTCAACGTGAGAAACAGATCAACAGACTTGCGCCACCCCCCACCGCCACCCTCCCTACCTACGTAGTGTAGTGTGGGGTTAAACCAGTATTTAAGCCCCAATCTGTCTGACTCTGGCTTCATCATCAGAGTCTAATTTCTAAATTGTTACAGCTGATGGTTCTCTATTACCTTCTTTTTCAATTTCCAAGACCTCACATGAAAAGTTTGCCTGGTTGTTCTAAAGGAGACGTTGACGACTTTTCATGTTCCATTAAGAGTGACCGTTCTTGAGAAACTCCTCGCACTGACCAAAATATTCCTAATTCTAAATCATCCAGACAACTTGACAACCCTCTTAGCAGCAGTTAGATAAATGTATTCTTTGCTTCTAAAATTCAGTTTCCATAACAGTCAGCTACTATTTTGGCCACCAACGAAGTGAGAGAGAGAGAGAGAGGGAGAGAGAGAGAGAGGGAGAGAGAGAGAGAGAGAGAAAGAGAGAGAGAGAGAGAGAGAGAGAGAGAGAGAGAGAGAGGAGGGAGAGTTATGTAATGTACTAATATTTTAATCATTTAATCATTGAAATGCTGATTGGGCCTCTCTTGTGAGGGATGAGAAAGCTAGAAATCCACAGAAACTGAACTGGAAGTGATTTTTAACAGTTCTTTCACACAAATCCTCCCACGGGGGAGAATACCTTCGGCACTGTCTCTGCAGACATTCCCTTTCCTGACTCTAACTCACTCCATTAATTGGGAGAACGTTTGGGCCGCATTGAACTAAGCTTGGTCCTCTGTAGCTTCTAATAGCTGGTGTTTTTTCCGTCCCCCTGGCTCACCCTCTGTAGCACAGACTTTGAAAACACTTGGAGACATGTGACCTATCTCCCTGTAGCTTCTTCCTCTTCCCATTAAACATCCCCAGTTTCCAAGTTCTCCTTTTGTGAGCTGAGTTCCAAAGTCCTCACCTTCATGTCTACCCTATGCTGGCAGTGGGAGAATGGAGGACCGCGCAGAACTGAATGCCGTAGACAGACAGAACACGATCCAATGAGATTTAGAATGCGGCCATTTCCTGTCATTAGGCTTGTTCTTCCATTAGTGTTGAGTAAACCCATGCTAATGGCCTAGCCATCTCTCTCTTGGGCTTAGGGGGGAGGTGGCTCAAATGTAGAGTGCTTGTGAAGCACAATGATGTAAGTTCAATGCCTGGCACCCATGTAAAAGAGAACCGGGATGGCATACACTTGTAGTGCCAGAGCTGGAGAGGCAGGGTCAGGACAGACCCTAGGACTCATTTTTTTACTGGCTTTTGGCTAGTTATGTTTCCACTTTTCTATGAAAGCCAGATCCTAGCTTTTTCTTCACATTCCTCCTTCTGCCCACCACGGAACCGTTAGACTCGCCATTGAGACCCTCAGAACACTTTTCTCTTGTTCTTTGCTTCCCTGGCATCAGGTGTTTCCTTGCAGAACGACTCTCTCTTGAGTCTTATTTAGAGAATTAGACGAAGTTCCCAGTCACGGCATCATTATCTATCTAGGTTAAAAACTATGCATTTTTTATTAGTCTTTATTCTTGTCTTGAAGTCTCTTTCAGATTCAGTTGGTCTTTAGTGTGATGTTCTATATATTTCCTCAAAGGAGGTCTTGAGAGTGAGTTCTTAAGGTGGTGAATATCACCAGTAGTCTTCTTTTACCACAATAACTGAGGTGAAATAGCACGATAGGAAGATCTTGAGTGACATCACATTTCTCTAACCAGCCTGTAGATGAAATTGCATACTTTCTAGCATCTAACTTGGAAAGCACATGGTTTCATGCGCCTGGCTATTTTTCTTGTAATTTTTTTTCCTGCCTGGCAAGAGGCTTTTAGATCTTCCTCTTTATTGGTGGTGTGTGTAGTAGAAATCCTGCCCAATGGTGTGCATCAGACATCTCTTTCTGGCTCCTTACTTAGGAGGTCCTGTTAGGAGCTTGAGATCAGCCCTGGTGGGGATGACGTCATAGAAGTCAGGGGTGCAGCTGAGACATCTTTCTGACGTACAGAGCTGACGACCAGTTGCTGCACGCTTAAAGCCCTCCTGTGGTTTTTCTCAGCTGGCTGCAGGGCAAAGGCCAAATAACTCTCCTTGGCACGCGAGACCTTCTTATGACCTGAAGATGGTCTCTGCACTAACTGTAGAAGTTCCCATCTGCAACAACGAAACTGTCAGGTGCACTTTGGGAGAAGTACAACAGCTTGGCTCTGACCCGGCACATGTATTTCCTCTTTGTCAAACCTTGTTTCCTCCCCTAACTCCTCTCAACTCTGGAGCAGGGATATAGGTCTTGGCCTGTCAGGACGCAATAACAAAGCACACTAGAGGGAGCCGCTTGTAAGCCACAGAAGTCTGTTGCTCAGAGTTCTGGAAGTTGGCTGTCCAGGATTAAGGCACAGGCGTATTTGGTGTTACACGAGGATCATACACACGGCTGCCGTAGACATAGCTTCAGACATCACTCTCTTCTCACCGGAACTCCACAAGGCAGATGGGAAGGGCTCGCAGATCCCTCTTATAAAGGCATAAGTCACATCTGGCTTTTCAGGAGGCAAATGCTCAGACTAGAGTAGCTTTCTACTGGTGTTGCCTCTTCGTTATTTATATCTAATTTAACTTTACATTAGAAGACCTATCTAGACCTGGACTGGTGCTGCCCCTAATTGTTCACAAGTACTTGTTACTATTCCCACAAGGTCCTCTTGTATTTTGTTGCTAATAATCTTAGCAATTGGCTTGTGCCTCCTTGGCAAGTATGCTCCTGTTTCCTAAGGATCATTAACAGTAATCAATGTCTGGATGAGTGAATACTTGGTGATCATAGGGAAAAGATAAAGATATAAAGTTTGTTAAAGAAAAATTAAGGATAGAAAGGAAATACAATAGAAGTCTGATTGGGTCATTCCCTCCCAGAAAAGTGATTGACACAGCTCTGGAGAAAACCAGAGCAACTTGTTCTTCTAAGCAACAATCAGAGAATCATAATAGAACTATCCAGAAAGGAAGAAATGTTTAAAACCATACAGAAGTACTACTGGTCAAACTATGTAAATTCTTGCATTTAAAAATAAATCTTATAGAATGATCATGGATTAAAAAACACACCATTAAAATCAGAGTGGATGGTGTGTGTGTGTGTGTGTGTGTGTGTGTGTGTGTGTGTGTGTGCAGGTATGTTTGTGGGAAGATGCACCTGTGTGCACATATGTGGAGACTATACATTGGTTTCTTCATCACTATCAACCTTATTTTTTAAGACAAAGACTCTCACTGAACCAGGTGCTCACTCATTGGCTAGATGGGCCAGTCAGTGAGCTCTGGGACCGAGCTGTCTGTGCCCCCTCCCCAGCACTGAGGTTACAAGTGCATGCCACCACATTTCACTTGGGTTCTGGAGATCCAAACTCCCCTCCTCATTCTTGTGTAGCAAAGGCTTTATCCACTGAACTGATTTTCTGATATTTTTTGAGAAAAAAAATTACCCATATATTTCCTGGTTATGTCATATCAACTTTATAAATTATATCATATTATCTCTCATATTATATATAATATGAACAGCTCTGTAAAATCCACACATAAATAGACATTAATCTATATCTTTTAGTAATGATTCCTTACTATATTTAGAATGAGGAGTTTAGCTGACTCTTTTAAGGCTTCCTTTGGATTGAAAAAGCTAGGGTTGACTGTGGACCAGTGTTAGAACTGGGAAGTCTAAGCCCACCGCGGCTGTGCCTTGTTAAGGCACACTATCACCAATCCCATGCAGATGTTTACTGCTGTATTGAATGTTTTCCCGTCCCATATGCCTTCCTGAATCACAGCAGCGACCAAACTTGACCTCTACAATCCAAAACCACTTGCTTAGTCACCAGTAGGCGGGAGTGTTCACTATGCCCACTTCTAGACTAGAACTATAACCTACACTTTCAGGAATGCTGTGTTTCAAACGGCCCTGGGCACCTCTTGTATTAAAGGTTTGCGTTCATTCAGCTAGCAGTAGTGAGCTGTCCCCACTTCCAACTAAGAAGGCAGACACAGACACTTCTTATAACCATCACTTTAAAAATGCCTTTTCCAGTGTTGTTGGCTCCTGTTGAAATATAGTTTTCTTTTGTGCTTTTGATATTTTTATATTAATATCTTCCTGCTTGTGAAACCTGTATTCTCTTACTGTGTTGGGATTAGTCAGCAATTGCTCACTCAGGCACTTCTAAATCTCTGTCGGATAATTGGCGTGGCTTTCTCTTTCATGCTGATATTTCTGGGTTGCATCCTAGCACGGTAGCTTCCGTAATGGGTTCAAAGTGTGTTCTCCAGATGGGACATATTGTGATAACTTGAATTTTACCTCTTCCAAGTTTCAAAGAGTATGTTTGTCATTACACAATCGTTTTTTTTTAAAGGTAATTTTTTGGTTACTTATGGTTCTACTCCTGTATATTTTTTATTCATATTGGGTAACTACTGTATTCCTACCATTTTCTCTAAGATTTTGAAATGTGATTGCATAATTATGTACTATTTTGTTTTTATTGATCTTTGAGTCTGTCACGATAACCCTTCTTAATTGCTACATCTGTGGCTTTCTTGTCTTTTTCCAATTAAAATTCCACTTGTCAAACCATGTTCTAAATATTTAAAAAACCGGGAACTTTACTCATCTCTGTCATTGTGGTATGTGCAGTCTCACTGAGTGGCTTCTGCTTGCATATGGGTATCGCTGTGTCCCATTTCCCTTTGTTCACAAGAGTTACTGTTGCTCGTCTAAAGTCTCACATTCCATTCACTCTCTTCCTCCTGTGTAACAGGAGAAGATAAAACCATGAGTTTATCAATGAATACAATTTTAGCCAAATTTCATACATGCCATTAAGACTTTTGTTTTCTGACCTATAACTATGGCTACTTCTAACTTTTAAACCCAAAAACTTACAGATCTTTCTTTTTCTTAGTAGTCCTGTTGAATTTTATGTAATCTCTCACTATATGCATTTTGGGTGAGAGAACAGAGCTCGGTAATTTATGCTTTTGAAATTTATTGAGGTTTATCTTTGTGGCCTAACATCAGCCACGTCTGTCAGTCTTTCCCAGATATTTGTTTGTTTGTTTGTTTGTTTGTTTGTTTTTTAAGGATGTATTTATTTATTATATAGACAGTGTTCTGTCTGCATGGATGCCTTCAGGCCAGAAGAGGGCACCAGATCTCATTATGGATAGTTGTGAGCCACCATGTGGTTGCTGGCAATTGATCTCAGGACTTCTGCAAGAGCAGCTTACCCTCTGAGCCATCTCTCCAGCCCCTTCCCCAGACATTTGAAGAAATGATCTTCTCTTTTTAGGCTACAAAGTTGATTCTTGTCTGTCAAGACTGTTTTTTGGTTATGCATAAAATACTCTGTTTCCACGTTTTTTTGTTTCTGTTTTTGTCCTTACTCTACAAAGAAGGTTTCAAGGTATTCATAATAAGGTTGTTTAACTATGTCCACCATGGACTTGCAAGCTGCACTCAGAGCAACACAGGTGTAGCATCTGTTGGTTTCCAGCACAAATGCAGATTTAACTTGTTCTTGTTTTAATTCCATTGGCTTTTTTACTTGGGAGTTTGATGAGAGTTCAAGTTTTAGATGAATTGACTTCTGCTCCTTCATGTTCCAGTGGTTTCATTTTTCATCTTTTTCCATTACTTTTTATTATTTGTAAATCCACTACATACACACACACACACACACACAAAGACACAAGCTCAGCTCAGATGTTCTCACCTTTGGTCTCATTATGTGAAAATATTTTTAGTGCATAATTTAGTGCATACTTTGAGTGCTGTCAATCACAGATAGGACATAAGGAACCTAAGCCTGGGATTTGTATTTCTTTCAGAAAAGCATATTTCTCCACTGAGTGTCCTCTTCCTTGCAAATGGACCTTATTGGATTCTTAATACTAGACTTTATAGACAGATAACCAAGGAGATCCTGATACACCATCATATTCTTAATGCTGTGGTAGTGAGTGCGTCAGCTCAAAAATTGATTCTTAAAGTTTCCAAAATAAGCAAAACGAACGATTGTTCCCTTGCAGCATTCCCACCAATAACGTCCTCCAAGCCCAGTGTGGACATTCCAAACCTGCCTTCCTCCACCTCGTCCTTCGCCGTCTCTCCTGCACACTCCATGACTGTCATCATCTCCATCATGTCCAGCTTTGCCCTGTTTGCTCTTCTTACCATCGCTACTCTTTACTGCTGCCGAAGAAGGAAAGAGTGGAAAAATAAGAAAAGGTGAGATTCGAGTTGAAGCCGGTCACGTAAAGTCATGCCGTGTAACCCACACACTCAGTTCTGGAATTGGGGGTTAGAAGAGGAGTGTCTGTCACACCACCCTTGCCTTACTAACATCCATGCCCTGGCTTTAAAATTAGACACCCCTACTGTAGCTGGCGTTTTCTCCAGTCCTGCCTGGCCCATGGTCAGGACAAATCTCTCTCACCCACCAGTCCCACAGCCGCTCAGACTCAACCGAGTAAACACACGGAGACTTATATTACTTACAAACTGTATGGCCGTGGCAGGCTTCTTGCTATCTAATTCTTCTATCTTAAATTAACCCATGTCTATTAGTCTATAAGTTGCCACATGGCTCGTGGCCTTACGGTACCTTACATCTCGCTTGTCATAGTGGCAGCTGGCAGCATCTCTCTGCCTCAGCCTTCCACTTCCCAGAATTCTCCTCTCTCCTTGTCCTGCCTATACTTCCTGCCTGGCTACTGGCCAATCAGTATTTTATTTATTAGCCAATCAGAGCAACACATTTAACATACAGTACATCCCACAGCACCCCTACCTTGAGCTTTGAAAAGGTCCCGTGTACCAAAGTCAGTTTTTACAACAGGAAGAACTTAATCATTTGGATGGAAATGGCTACTCCTGTATCCTGCCTTCTCCCACCACTGCTGCTGATATGGATGGTGACAAAATGTGCCTCTTGACTGGAGACCAAGCCACATACTTCATTGTTCTCAAGCCCAAGAGTCCTCAGCTAACTCAGTATTATACACTCTATGTATTTCTAACTGTCTTGAAGGATCTAGGTCAAAGGTCATTGTTGACCTCGCCTCTCTCACCTGCAGAGAGTCAGCAGCGGTGACCCTCACCACACTGCCTTCCGAGCTCCTTCTGGACAGACTCCATCCCAACCCCATGTACCAGAGGATGCCGCTCCTGCTGAATCCCAAGTTGCTCAGCCTGGAGTATCCCAGGAATAACATTGAGTATGTCAGAGACATCGGAGAGGGAGCGTTTGGAAGGGTCTTTCAAGCAAGGTAAAATTAACCGTGAGGGGAAGGGAGGAATCTCTGTTGAAAAATTACAGGATCATTAGACTGATCTACTCTGTCTAAAGTTGTTATCAAGTTATTTAATTCTTTATATCATTTGTTTGTATTGAATGCTATTTTTGAAGATTTTTTAATTTTTTAACTTACAGGGGTTGGTGTTTTGCCTGCATGTATGTATGTGCATCATGTGGGTGCAGTGCCCTCAGAGACCAGAGGAGGACATTGGATCCCCTGGAACTGGAGTTATAGATGGGTGTGAGCCACTGTGTGGGTCCTCAAAACAGTCAGTGTTATGAGCCATCTCTCTACCCCCACATGCTCTATTGTAAATTTTAATATCCCTCCCATTCTTTACTAGAAAATAGTATACCTAGAAAGAATGTAGTTTGCTGCATTTAAATTTGTAATTTATAGGAAATTTAATATATGTATTTATGTAAATTTAAAATCAATAAGCACTTTACAAGAAGTTGCTAGTAATTCAATCATATTTCTTTTCTAGAAAACTATTTTCTATACATTTTAGCCATAATTTCTTACATTTTTTGGTAATAATCCCTATTTACTTCCTTTTCTTCTTTCTATTGTCATTCTCTGCTTCATTTAAAGTTCCCTTTGAATTAGTGTTTAAGAACTCAGAATCTGACTTCTGTAGATGTTAAATAGACATTCAGGGAGTAACAAAACAGAAAGGGAAAATGTAAATACTCAAAAATCAGTGAGTTCAGGAAAGGAGTGTATATTGCAGTCAGTCATAGCTCACTTCTTGACCTGGTGTGAAATGGAGTCAAATACCCACTCTGTGGACGCAGCTCCACAGACACATGGGTGGGCAACAGGATGCGGAGTTGGATGAGGTCTCCAGCTGTCAGTCTCGTCCTTAAGCAGGCGTAGCCCTGCTTCCATTTAAAGAAGCTTTGACATTGAGGTTGCATTTAAAGTGAAAAGTCTCACAAATTTACTGTGAGATTGGCAAGAAGCAACTTTAGGCTGTATGGGGAACAAAAAACAGTCAGCCATGACTCCACCCTCAAGGAATTTAGATGCAGGCTGATCAGTAGGGGATCACAAAGGACATGTTAAGTCTGTGTGTGTGTGTGTGTGTGTGTGTGTGTGTGTCCTCTAGTTGTTAAATAATACATTTAACATGTATGTTAAATTTTATATATTAACAGAATTTATTTAAATAATCTATGTTAAAAATAACTAGTGAATTTCCTAAGTGGCGTAATGAAGTTTAAGCCTGACTTACTGTCATCTTCCTTTGGTTTGGGCTCCGGAAAAGGCTGCTTAAGCATGGTGGGGGCTCTATAAATGTGAGTAAATATAATCACGGGGATAAACACCCCCGCCTTGGGTTTATCTCTCAGGGCTCCTGGCTTACTGCCTTACGAACCTTTCACCATGGTGGCCGTGAAGATGCTTAAGGAGGAGGCCTCAGCGGACATGCAAGCTGACTTTCAGAGGGAGGCAGCCCTCATGGCAGAGTTTGACAACCCCAACATCGTGAAGCTCTTAGGTATGAAAATATGACTGACGGAAAACGGTTCCTCGGCAAGGAGGCTTTCTGAGCTTTCCTTCTTTTGTATTTCACTTATTTAGTCAGCTGTCTTTCTCACCCATCAGTGGGACATGTCTCTCTCCTCCTTCCCTAGTTCAGCCTCCTCCCCTCCTTCCTGACGTTCCTTCTACCCCAGCTCTCAGGACGCTGTGCCTCACAGATACCCTTTAACCCCGTCGCTTCTGACTGGCTCATCCCTGCTGCCTCTTTTCTGATTAGAAAGTATCCAAGTGTCTCCACATAAAATAAATTCCCTTGACACTAATTCACCATCACAGAATTTATTAAGGCCAAAAAGTATATATAGCTCATTTGCCCATTTTATTTTTTTGCTTAAACTAGAACATCATGATTTAAATCATATTTTGTTCATTGTTGTGTTTCCATTTCATCACAGATTCATAAATTTAACAAGTATTCACTGAATAGTTTATATAGTTACTTAGAAATAAATAAACCTTTAACATTATCTGGCCTTGTGCAGCTTACATTCTTTTGGGCAGACAGCAGAAGTAAACACAGGTAAATGTGGCTTATTTGCTTCTGATTTGTTTTAAAACTCCAAGTAAAGGGAGACTTTTTGGAACATGAGCTACTATCTTTAAAGACATCAGTGTGCAGGTGACATTTGTGTACGGACTTGGCCGAGGTAAGAGAATGGCAGTGCGGATATATTGGAGAATGAGCCGCTCCTGCACAGGCCCCATGGCGAGCTTGGCTAGTGCTTAAAGAACACCAGACAGGGCTGGGAAGAGGGTGTGCTGTACATAGTGTCCACTGCATCTACAGGAGGGCCTGCGTTTGGACCCCTGCACCCACAGAAAGGCTGGGCATGGTGACACATGCCTGTGAATCCCAACACTGGGGAAGTAGAGAGGAGAAGATCCCTGGGACTTGAAGGCAGCCCACCTAGTGGGATTGGCAAGTGTGGTGATACATTGTGTACCCTAATAAACTTGCCTGGGGATCAGAGGACAGAGCCAGCCACTAGATTAGACATAGAGGCCAGACAGTGGTGGCACATACCCTTAATCCTACCACTCGGGAGACAGAGAGCCATCTGGACCTCTGTGAGTTCAAGGCCACCCTGGAAACAGAGCCAGGCAGTGATGGCACACACCTTTAATCCCAATACTGGGAAGCACACATGCCTTTAATCCCAGGAAGTGACATGGCTGGGCGAAGAAAGGTATATAAGGTGTGAGGAAACACGAACTAAGGCAGCTCAGCTGAGACCCTTTCAGATGAGGACTTAGAGACTCTCAGTCTGAGGAAACAGGATTGGCTGAGGAGTTGGTGAGGTGAGGTTGGCTTGCTCTGCTTCTCTTTTCAGCTTTCACCCTAATATCTGGCTCTGGTTTTTTATATTAAAAAAACCATCTAAGATTCGAACAACAGGCGAACTCCAGGATCAGTGAGAGACTCTGTCTCAGAAAAATAAGGTCGGGAGCAATTAAGGAAGACACTTGACATTGGTGTCTATACTCCATACACATCCATGTGCACACATACCTACACACATGTACCCTTACACACAAACAGAAATGTGTATACAGAGAGAGAGAGAGAGAGAGAGAGAGAGAGAGAGAGAGAGAGAGAGAATAGAGAATAAAAAGGTGATGGGGAGGGTTTGAGAGAGTTGTGTAAGACTAGATCCCATAGTAAATGCGGTGCGGTGGTTGGAAGATCCTGCAAGGCCGTCACACGAAGAACTGAAGAATACTGAGACTGGGAGAAATAGACTTCCTCAGAGAAGAGCTCACCAACTCTTATCTGATTCCAGATGTACAGCCCTGACAATATACATGCAAGTATCATTATACAGACTGACCAGGTTGTATTTAGAAATAGGAATGTTTTATATATATATATATACACATACATACATACACACTCATATGCATGTAATAACAATTAATGAAAAGAGGCCGACTGGGTGGTGGTGGCGGCAGCGCACGCCTTTAATCCCAGCACGCGGGAGGCAGAGGCAGGCAGATCATTGTGAGTTCGAGGCCACCCTGGTCTACAGAGTGAGATCCAGGAAAGGTGCAAAGCTACACAGAGAAACTCTGTCTCGAAAAACCAAAAAAAAAAAAAACAAAAAGAAAAGAAAAAAAAGAAAAGAAAAGAAAAGAAAAGAGGCCATAAATTTGAAATGAATAAATTTGAAAGTAAGGAGAGAGAAATGATGTAATTACAGTATAATCTCAAAAATTGAAGAAAAAAAACCCCTTTTACTGTAAGTAAAATGGGAATCAAATGGAAAGTCTGAGTCAAGAAGTACCAAGCCATGGCATGACGTGATTAACATTTTCCCTCAGAAGGCCTCTGTCTGGTTTGTTGAGCGGAGTTGCAGGGAAGGCAGTGAAAACATGGAGACAGTGAATGGGGTCTTTCAGTACGCAGAAAAAGAAGATGTGGCACAGGTCAGGGAGACGTGGTGGCATAATGAGAAGGTGTAGTCGGAGGGTTTCTCTGGTCTCACCAGGCCCCCGCAGTCCCATGGCCCACTTATAAATAATCACTCAGAAGCTTATATTAATTATAACTACTCTGCCATTAGTTCAGATTTATTACTGATTAGCTCTTACACTTGAATTAACCCATAATTCTTATTTATGTTTAGCCATGTGGCTTGGTACCTTTTCTCAGTTCTGCCTTGTCATCTTGCTTCCTCTGTGTCTGGCTGTCATCTCCTCACTCAGCCTTCCTCTTCCAAAAATTCTCCTTGTCTGCTTATCCCACCTGTACTTCCTGCCTGGCTACTGGCCAATCAGCATTTTATTTATCAACCAATCAGAGCAACACATTCACAGCATACAGAACGACATTCTACAGCAAGAAGGGATGGGGGTCTGTGTGCAATTCGAAGGCAGAACCAAATAATTCCTAGATAGAGCAAATGTGAATTGTGCAACAAGGAAGGGAGCTGAGGAGAAGGCCACACACTTTGTTTAGGTTTTGCTGCATTCTGGAGTGAGGATAGCAATGGGACATTCAAGTGTGGTGAGCTAGAACCATGTGGAAGAGCTGAGAATACATGTGGAAAGCCAGATCCTTCTTACTGCATTGGTCTAAACTTCCTGCTCAACACTGATCAGGCTCAGAAAACATAGCAATAGAGTTAAAGTGAGGTACTCAGAAGAGAAAAATGGCATTTTTGCTTTTTAAATTTTGTATAATTTGAAAGCCTTTGACAATGATCCACAATGAGAACTGAACTGAGACACTTTTTTGTTGTTGTTGCAAACTAATTTGAACTATTCCTTAAAGTCTGACTGTATTCATATGTGTCTGCAATTTTACAGCATTCTCTGTTCCTGGGGTTGATTCTGACTCAAGCCAGGTACAACACACTGACTCGTGGTTACTGGGAAGTGTGTTTCTTCATCACCAATAAGAGTTTCTTTCAAATTACCCAACAAGAACTAAGATTCATTCTGCCTATAATAATTGGAGGTAGAAGAAGGATCAAGATTTCAAAGTCACAGTTGGCTCAAAGTGGATCTGAGGACAGCCATGAGACTATGTAACACACACGTGCGTGCACACACACACATACACACATTTTTTTTCTTGAGGCATATGTTGTCTTGAGCTTCCTAATGTAAGAATTCTTTCAAAACCAATTTAACTAGCATAACCACAGTAAAGCCACCTGATGATACATGTAAATGATTGTTGACAAAGATCCAAAGAAGATCGTATAGGAGGGACAGTGAAATGTGACCGACATTTGATTTCCTCTTTAATGTAATGTTAGCTAAAATCCTTTGATTACAAAAATAACTAGAAAAGGCCCTAGTCCTTATTTCTCTTCTTTCTCTCAAACTGAAACTTTTACTCTTTCCCTGAAAAACATAACAAATCTGACAATCTGTTTTTGTTGTGATGTGAAATTATGCCCATCAGATTTAATGGTACAAGCTCTCATGTATAGTAAGATGTTAAGGGTTTTCAAATATCTTCCTGACATTGTGTGTAAAACTCTGTTTGTATGAACATTACTTTCTTTATAGAATGCACATCAAATGATAAAAATTTCAAATTCTTTTACTACAGCCATCTAAGGAGTTCCTCCTAGAATTTTGGATTATTTTCAATGTTCTTCCTAAATGTGGTAGATATTTCTTGTTCTCATTCTTCAGAGAACTAAACAGAATGATTACATCACACATCCCCAGCAAACACCCATTCTTGAATCCACTTACCGTATGTTACCTTGTACTGCTCTCCAGATACCTGGTCAGTCTGAGGAACTTAAAGAAACAGGACATAGTCTCTCCATTCCAAGAGATGAAATGTTTGGGAAACATCTCTAAAACAATGAATGTGTATGAAGTAAAGTGGTAGGTACTGTGTGGAAAGATAACAGAGGGAAAATTTAAGAATCAAGGGGTCGAGAATTGAGACACCCTAGAAAGAGAAGAAATACATCAAAATTTACCAGGTAACAAAAGATGTTTAAGAAAAGAAGTGGGGGTCACAGGATGACTCCTGCTGTCCCTAAAAAGTGGGACCCCATCTTTTCTGGTCTGGTCCTTTGATTTTGGGGTGCTCTTTCTTTGTGGAAAGACTCAGCCTAACAAAGATATTATTTTGATTGCAGGCGTATGTGCGGTAGGAAAGCCTATGTGTCTGCTCTTTGAATACATGGCCTATGGTGACCTCAATGAGTTCCTCCGAAGCATGTCCCCTCACACCATGTGCAGCCTCAGCCACAGTGACCTGTCCACAAAGGCTCGGATGTCCAGCCCCAGTCCTCCACCCCTGTCCTGTGCGGAACAGCTCTGCATTGCCAGGCAAGTGGCAGCCGGCATGGCCTACCTGTCCGAGCGCAAGTTTGTCCACCGGGACTTAGCCACTAGGAACTGCCTGGTGGGGGAGAACATGGTGGTGAAAATTGCAGACTTTGGCCTCTCCAGGAACATCTACTCCGCAGACTACTACAAAGCTAATGAAAACGACGCCATCCCTATCCGTTGGATGCCACCAGAATCCATCTTCTACAACCGCTACACCACGGAGTCGGATGTGTGGGCCTATGGTGTGGTCCTCTGGGAGATCTTCTCCTATGGCCTGCAGCCCTACTATGGGATGGCCCATGAAGAGGTCATTTACTATGTGAGAGATGGCAACATACTCTCCTGCCCTGAGAACTGCCCCTTGGAACTGTACAACCTCATGCGCCTGTGTTGGAGCAAGCTGCCATCGGACAGACCCAGCTTCTGCAGTATCCACCGGATCCTGCAGCGCATGTGCGAGAGAGCAGAGGGAACGGTGGGGGTCTAGAGTTGACTGTGCTCAAACTACACCCAGTAGGCTCTTTTCAGACTGTGAGCTGGAGGATTTCAGACTGTGAGCTGGAGGAATCCTACGACGGAGGTCGGATAGGACCGGATAGGAAAGAGTTTAATGTAGACATCACAATCCAGTTGCTTGTTTGCCACAAGAAACAGATCGTGAAAAACCCGCAGTGTAGAAGAGTCTCATTGAAATAAGAGGTTGGAGACGTAAGCTAGGAAAAGTAAGATGATCACAGGAAGCTCTTCTCTCTTGCAGGGCAGTTCCTAATACATATTGTATAATGAGATTACCTCTGGTTCCGTTCCTGCATCACCTCTCAGAGTGAGACTGCTGTGCTCGGTTGAATCCAAAGCCGGATGTGCCGCTTCATTTTTTTTTTTTTTTTTTTAGCTTCATTTTTGATGGAAAACAACCTGTCCATTGCAAAAGCAGTGTGTCTGTGTACATTTAGGGAAGGATAGAAATCTAAAGACAAGAATCACTCTTTCATCACTGAAGACACATGATAGGTCCTTTCTGTGGCTTAATTCTTACTGCCTTGAGTGTGCAGTCACATATTTGCGCTCTAGAGTTGCGCATCTATTTTACTGATGGGTGGAAACCCGCACGCTCTTTGCTGACCACACTTTCCGGCTCCTTTTCTGTCTGATCTCCACCAGAAGCCCTTCCTTGGTGTTCACTCATCACAGAGGTGATTCGCCTCTTTCCTCCTGGTTTTCTAGAAAAAAAAATTCATAACTTTCCAGTCTATCCTTTTTTGAGAATTGTATTGGCACATTTTCCTTGAAATAACACAGATAACATTTTTCATCTCTGTCAAGTATGATCCCCTTCTTTTCTATGTGCTCTTG
>CABHPH010152228.1:13336-41298 GCA_902168325.1 Peromyscus nudipes | reverse complement strand
CCTCTGAATGATGACAAATACTCATCTTTTCAAAATCCGCTGTGGTGATAGAGCTCATCAGTACTAGTAGGGTTCTTACCTAGCAGGCAGCAGGTCCCAGGCTTCATCCTCTGCTCTACCCCGCAAAACCAAAACCATACTTTACAGCTATAATATTATGCTCAATACCGCAGGAACTCTATTGTGTAAGGTCTCATGATATTGGCTGGCTGAGAGTATAAAGATCCTTCCATGCAAGGTTTTGTTTTGAGTACTTAGGGGGCACTTTCTTGGATGAGGAAATCAAAATCGTAATCAGCTATTTTATAGATTCTTATTCTATCCAGAAGGAGTAGGGGTCCATTAGCGCCCAATGTTGTTTCATTTTTTCTCAAAGATAATGGACTTTTCATCCACTTGTTTACAAACATCGTTCAAAATCAGTCTTTGTCAAGAGGAACTTAATTCTACTAGGATGTTGATTAACTAAAGCGGTGCTTGTTTTTTTCTTAAAGTGTTAGCGTGTATCCCGTAGGAATTTAGACTCTGGAAATCAGAGCTTTGAAAGTAGCTTGTTGTTGTTTGAGTGACATTACATTTACTACCTTATTTATGCATTTAAATTGAATTAAAATTAAATAAAAAAATTTGCTTTTCAGTTTCACTAGCCCCGTTTCATGTGCTGAACCATCAGTGGTGAGTGCATAGAACATGCCCAGTGTTGCACAGTTCTATTATACAGAGTTACTAGTTAGAATGGCATGTAGAAAGAGAAGTGAGTGGCCTTTGATAAGAATCAGTGGATAAAGGTACTTATGTCCAAGCCTGGTAACTTGAGTTAAGTATCTGGAACTCAAACTTGCATGGTAGAAGGAGAGAATCAACTCCTGTTAGTTTGTCCTCTGAATTATACATGTGAGCACACACACACACACACACACACACACACACACACACACACACATATACACACACACACACACACACACAAATAAATAAATGAGTAAGTGTAAATAATAATGAAAAATATGTCATAAAAAGCAAAGTCCAAGTTAGGCCAGTGGACAAAAACAGCCATAGAAGGATTTCTTGTATATTTTCTTACAATGAAGTGTAAGTTTGGAATGGAAGCTGAGTATCTTTCAGGAGATCAAGGACAATAATCTTTCCTCCTGGTATAAATTTAGTGGAACTGGATGGTTTGCTTTAGAGAACTGATACATTAGCCACTAAGAGTAGTATTTGAACTGTCTGCATTTGCATTGTTAGTGAGAAGTAACCAGAAGCTTGTGCACAAATCGGTTTAGCATCATGCATATGTGTCTAGGAATATTTCATGGTTATGGAAGTTATCCATAATAAATCATTTGTTAACTTTGCATTGTGAAATGAACTTCTAGACTTCTTGCAAACATTTTCCATGATCTCACAGTAGGCTAAATGCTGTTTCAAAGACGACAGTGGGGTCAGCCAACAAATCAGTATCTCGGAAAAAAAGCACCAAGGTCAAAAAGAATCATAGAACATTTATAAGAATTCATGCATAATATTTTCCATCATTTTGTAAATGATTTAAAATCGTGAAGCTTATCCCTTAATATTGTAGTGCAATTCATCTGTCACATAGACTTAATTTCTCCTAGCCAGTTGATAAGATCAACAGAACCACATGTTCTCTAAGTTCTTTCTGGATAGAGAACTTACCAAAGTTAAGACTAGTATAATGTCAGTCAGTCATTAAATGCATCCTTTCTTAAATTTATGTTCCAGAAAGAATTGGTCTGAACCATGTATTCTTTCAATTACTTCATTTCCAGTCAGTTAATATCAGACCACTTCTGACCCAATGGTAAAAATCAAGAAGAACCCTGAAAAGTGTGGTAAAACTGTGATATTCACTGGGGATTTTGTCTAGGATGGAGTTTAAATGGTAGCTCAAATAAGGTTCATTAATGCTTATTAGGCACATTTTGATTAGAAAAACATAGTATGATTTTCTGTGTAGTAGTTAAGGAATGTTACAGTTACAGATAACCTTAGGAATTGCATGATTTATTATGAAAATAAGGATAGTTCCAGGGTGTGGTGGTTTGAATGAGAATGGCCCTTATAGGCTCATATATTTGAATGCTTTGTCCCCAGTTGATGGAACTACTTGGGAAGGATTAGGAGGTGTGACCTTGTTGGAGGAGGTATGTTCCTGGTAGGGTGGGAGTATGAGATTTCAAAAGACCATGCCATTTCTAGTCAGCTCTCTGTCTCCTACACTTGGATAAGGAATTAAGCTCACATGTACTGCTCCTGTGCGTGGCATGCCTGCCTGACTGCTGCCATACTCTCTGCCAAGCCATGATGGTTATGGACTCTAACCCTCTGCAACCATAAGCCCCAATTTAAAAGCTTTGATTTATAAATTATCTTGGTTATGGTGTTTTGTCACTGTATTAGAAAAATAATTAAGACACAGGGTTAGCAGCATAACTTTCCCAACGTTGGCTCCTCAATAATGTCATCACTGTGTCTTAGAGGCATGGGATGATCTCCAGCCCTTCATGGGATTCTGAAGTGCAATCCTCATTAGTCTTAACAATAAAAACTCGAGCCGCGTGGCGGCATATACCTTTAATCCCAGTATTCAGGAGGCAGAGCCAGGTGGATCTTTGTGAGTTGGAGGCCAGCTTGGGCTACAGAGTGAGTTCCAGGAAAGGAGCAAAGCTACACAGAAAAATCCTGTCTTGAAAAAACAAACAAACAAACAAAAAACAAAAAAACAAAACAAAAAACAAAACAAAAAAACCAATAAAAACCCAAAGTCAGGTATTAGTGTGAAAGCCGAAAGATCAGAAAAGTAGGCAACAGCTACTAGAAACTTCTTATCTCTATGAAATCTCAGAACAAATGGGGCATCCTGTCTCTCTGAATCCTTAGACTGAATGAGGCTGAGATCCTGTCTCTACCTCTCCACCTCCCTAGTGCTGGGCTCAAAGGTGTGAGCCACCAACTACCCAGGTCTGTTTCTCTTTTAGACTGGATCAATCTTGTGAAGCTCAGGGTGGCCTTGAACTTCTGATCTTCCTGCTTCCTTCTCCCAAGTGCTGGGGTTAAAGGTGTGTGCCACCACTGCCTGACCAATTAGTGGCTAGCTCTGCCCTCTGGTCTCCAGGAAAGCTTTATTTGTCAGAACACACAAAAAAAAAACCACACAACAGGATTTAAAAAACAAAAACAAAAACAAAACAAGCTGCCTATTATAATATTAAATACATTACAGTCTTTAATGGTTAACATTTTAATTTCTTCCAATCTTTTCCCATGAGCATATCATTAATATCAACAGTTAAAATTATCTTTTTAATATTATATTTTTGTTTTTGAATTTCATACATGTATACCATGTTAACAATTCTCTAAAAGTTTTAAACAGAATTTCACATACATCCATATTCTCAAGCATGTATACTCTAAAACATCTCTTTTTTCACTGTATCAGCCAGTAAATAAATGTTTACTGTTGTGTCACACATACATACATATTATATATGCACATGTACAAATGCATATATGCATGCACATATGTTTATGTGTATGAACAATGCATATGTGCCTATGTATGTATATGAATACATAGTCTAGACATACTACTGTGAACATCTGAAAAAGTTAGCTGGATTTCTAATCAAAGTCTTAAAAAAATGTATGGATCCTTGGGCTTTGCCCCAACAAACCCACCAGAAATTCACTGTTTCAGATATTTGGATGTCAAGCCTTGTGATATTCATCTTCAGGTCTGCTGAGCCACTGTGGATCTGAAATAGAGTCCATGCAGGGTGATAGTGTCCTTGACTAAGACCTGAAAGATGGAATCTGAGCAAGAGCCAGATCCTCTAAAGAAGGGGATGTGAACTTTGTCATCTGATGCTTCTGAGCATCAGGTCTTTAGAAACTTCAGTCCTCACCTTGCCCAGCACAGGTAACAGAAGGGTGGGTGCCCCTGCTAACCGTGAGCTGATGTCTCATCTGGGGCAAAGAACATCGTGGAGCAGATTGGTCCAAAGCTCACCTTCACAGAGGCTGACATTCATCAGTGCTTTGCCTCCAAGTTCCAGAGCTGGATGGAGCAGCTGCAGCCCACAGGGAAGATTGCCTGTGAGCTGTTCACCAAGGTGACATCACTGGATTGTGCAGTGACCCCCCCTGCATGCAGTGTTCAGTTTGTGGTACAAAGATACATCAGATCACGACTTTTTAAGGACCCTCTAGAGTCTGAGCCAAGACTTCTACCTGGGTTTCAGCCAAAACTTCTTCCTGGCTCATTTCCCCTCCACCAAACCCCTCACCCCACAAGAATATGAAAACTTTAGCAAATATGAACTCCAGCTTTAGAGGGCCACTGTCCAGTGATTATCCAGGAGACATGGGTACTCCAACATTCTCTGGGTTCCATTTTCTCAGAAAGCAGCTGATCCACTGGGAGAAAGAAAGGCTTGGGAACATGCCCCTTAGAGAGTTTTTTAATCTTTTAGCTTTTTGTATAACATCCTTTGGGATCAGCTCTTCTTTTCTTTTCCTCTCAAAGTCAGGGCATTGAGAGTTTGTGGGTTGTTGGGCCTAATCCTTGTTCCCAGGACTCAGCTACTCTGGAAGGTTGGAGCTTGAAAGGTGGGGCATGATTCCAGGTCTGGCCCTCTCTGTACTAACTTTCAGGGGTTTGGCTAGGTTGGGGTGGAAGAATATAATCCTGCTTGGCTCTTCTTTCTCACTCCCCTCCCTTGCCCCACTGGGGCTTTGTGGATATACTCTCTGAGCATTCTCAGCCTGGTTTTGGGGTGTGAATGACAGTGTAGGCCAGTGTGTGGTGAGAAGCCCTCAAGGTCCTCCAAGTCTGTGATCCCCTCAGTTCTTACCCCTCCCCTTGCCATATAACCTCTGCTTCTAGTCTATCCATATAGGAAAAGATCCTTCCCATTCACCTAAGGTCTTGGGGAAAGATGTTGCTGCTCACTGCTTACCCCTCTTCAATTTGAAAACTTTATTTCCTCACCTAAAACCACCCAATATTCAATTGTTTGAAGAAGTTTTTATGACTTAGCCTACTGTATCCTGCTAAAAATTAATTTACTAATCAATATTAAGGAAAACACCCCAACATTCAATGCAGGGGTTGAAGGTGATAGCTTGTGTGCTTAGCATCTGTTAGGCACTTGGTCCACTCCACAGTAACCAAAAGCCAAACATTTACATTTTCATTTTTTTTTCTTTTGAGATAGGGTTTCTCTGCATAGCCATGCTGTCCTGGAACATGCTTTCTAGACAAGGCTGGCTTCAAACTCAGAGATCTGCCTGCTTCCACATCCCAAGTGCTGGGATTAAAGGCATGTGCTACCATGCCCATCATCAATAACAACAAAATTGACCTATTGTTTTAAGATATATAGACTTTTCTTATGTGCCTGAGTCACACTGAAGAAACTGAAAAATAGTTTCTCAGGGGTCTTTAGAGAGAAACTACTTGTCATTGTTTCTGGATTCTCCTGAGCTCAATTGAGTGACATGCAAGACAGGGAAGAATATTTTGTATTTGTGGAAGAGGATGATTAATCAAAGGTAAATGAGAAGGGTTATAAAACCCATCATTCCCCCAACTTTTCACAAGGGTATTGATAAGACTTGTGGAAATAGAGTTTTAATTCATAATTGACTAACTTGAAACTCTCAGTTGTATTGAGTCTCTTTCTGCAAAACCATTTTAAAGCTGTTGATTTTTAAGTAGAAACCAATTAAAGAACCACTGTGTGATGTGCATGATCCTAAATTCAATCCTGTTGGAAGAAATTGCTGGCTGCATTTTATAAAGTGTAGAGGTGTCGAGTTTCAGATCTGGAGTTGGTCTGCATTTAAACACTGTTTCTGTTGTTTCCAAACTGATCAACTTGGAAATCACCTTGATCAACTTGCATAATATCCTTCTGGTTCCCTTTCTTCATTTATAAAGTAGGAGCGATTATAGTATTTTCCCACAGGGTTCTTAAGAGCATTAAGGGAGATAACATCTGCAAACTTGAAATGCAGTAAGCCTCCAGGAAGATTTGATTGCATTGTTTTCTATGAGTCCACCATGATGAGATTAAAACAGTTTGCAAGCTTTAAGAGGAGAAAACATTGTTTATGTATAGAATCACCAGTACATAGTTTTACTGGGAAAGGATTTGCACAGAAGGGTTTTGTATCCAAGTTTGCCTTTAGCAATTTTTGTCAGGCTGATGAATGAACTTAGGTATATAGCAGAGAGCTGTACATGCTCCATCATAGATTAGCTCCAGGCACTTTGCTAAGGCTAAAATATAATTCAGATGAGAAGAATCCAAAGCATCATCTCCAGAAGAAGAAATAAGCATTAGATGCCACATTCTAGTTTTAGTTATTCATATAGTGGTGCTCGCTTATACAGATTTACAATGAAGATATTACATGCAAGCTGGTGTGGAGTTTGTGCACAGTCTTACACATCATATTACAGTGAGTGAGAGAACAGGTTGCAGAGCCCTTTAGACCTAGGTATGAGTAGCAAGGTTAGTTATATCTCATTTGTGTGTGTGTGTGTGTGTGTGTGTGTGTTCACATAGTCCATTCAACTTCAAAGTACTCATGTGGAAAATAGGAACACTAAACATACTCAAAGGCAATGAGCCAGGTGCATGAATTCTGTAGTGGATACCACTAAACAAGAATGATCAAGAAACCGAGAGGAGGAAAATGCTAACTCCAGACAACCAACGTATTTCCTCCTCACAAAACGGGTTTCTCAGAATGCTGCTAGTGGCCACTCAGCTGGAAAATCTTGGGGCCAAGCAGAATGTCTGTGAGATAAATACCATTCTCTTCAAAGAGTTTTTTTTTTTAAAAAATTGTGTGTTTGGGTGTGTTCAGGTACCTATGTGTGCAGGTGTAGAGGACAGTACTTGGCATCAGCTGTCTTTCTCAGTTGGTCCCTACCTTTTTTATGAGACAGTCTTTCATTGAAACTGGAGCTCACTATTGCCTTGGCTGATGGCTGACAAGCCCCAGAATCTACCTGTATCATTCTCGTTGTGCTGATGTTACAGATATGGGCTACTACACTTTGCTGCTTCATTGGTGTTGGGATCCTCATGCCTGGGCAACAAGCATGTTGCCAACTTGGCCATCTCCCTATAGAGATTTGAAAACTATATAGTATTTGTTTTTGAGAATTTTCTATAAAGAGGAAACAAATTTTGAACAATTTTCCCCCACTGTTCACATCTAATTCCTCCTTTATTCCTACCCAAAGTCCCTCCCACTTCCATTTCCTTTTTTTTTTTTATAACCCATTAAATCCAATCAGTTCTGCTCCTGTATTCCTGACAATGGAGCCATTCACTGGTCAACCTACCCTGGGGCACATCCCTGAAGAAAACTGACTTTCTTTCCCCCAGCAGCCATCAATTTCCAATAGCACCTCAGTGAGGGGTTAAGATGCTGGTACCCATAGCTGATGATGAGAGTTCATGAGAATACCAGAGCTGTCATGTCAAGAAGCCACTGCTGCAGCTGTTCCTTCCTGACATCTGGCTCTTAGAATCTTTCTGCTCCCTCTTCCTTGATATTCCCTGAGCTTTTGGAGGGTTGTGATGTAGTGGTCCCATTAATAGTTAATAAGTACAATATAGACAATATCCCTTTACTTTTACCCCAGTTGTAAATCTGTATTAATCATTGTCCACTGTACAAAGGAGCTTCTCTGATAAGGACAGAGACCTTCACTGATCTATTAGTATAGACATAAGACGGTTTAAATCTATGTCCATTTAACAATAATAGTAGTAGGTTCTCCTGTAGGGCCAAGGAGTTCCCTGACCATGAGTGTTTTACCAGATGTATGGTATAAAGAATGAGTTTTCTCCAGTGGAGTAGGTCTTACATCCAATCAGAAAACAGTTACTCCTCTAACATTCATGCCACTATTTTGTCCATGGGCTTATCTTGCCTGGCTGGCCGTTACGGTAGCTATCAGGGCTCACACACGGGGTAAGGCAGTTGATTACTTTTCTCCCCTGGCAGACTGCATAGCACCTTCTAGAATTATGACTACTAGTCAGTGGAGAGGGATCTTCCAGGTTGATCCCTAGCTTGATTTCTCCATGTCCTATGATCAAAGTGAGTGACATCTTCAGCAATTACGTTGTTTCACATAATTCTTTTCTGTATAAGAGAAAAAAAATTCAGTGACTTATCCAATAACCTATTCCTTTTATCCACCTCAGATATACTGATAAATTTACTCTGATGGATGATAGGATGAATCTTAACCATACTTCCTTTGTAGAATTTCAGTATTTTTCTCAGTAGGAAATGTTATAGTATGGGAAAATCTGTGATGTTTCTCATTTATTTTTTTTTTCTGTGAAAACTCTGAAGTTGAAGATATTTCTGGAACATGTATATAATAAAGGGTCAATAGTGTTATTTCTATACAGATGGAAGAAATTGGTGGTTGGAGACTAATGAATTTCTTGTATGTGTAGACCCAGGCCGTAAATTCCTTGATCAGGAATCAAATGCATAGCAGTTTGATCAGCTAGTCATATCCAAGAGTGTCACTTGAGTTCAAAATTATTCTAGATTTGCTTGTATGAAAATAATTGCACCCATAAGGCCATCATGTATAAACATAAAGATATAATATAGACATGAATTTATATGTTTCTGTTAGTATATCTATATAAAAATGCATACCTTTACCTTTAAATGGCATAATTATTACAGATTATTTAGAAGCCTACCAGAGTTTTGTAGAATGAAATGTTAGGAGTTCCTGAGTTAGTTGGTTAGTTGTTTCCTTTCTGTTGAAGCAAGACGTCTGAAGTAGAGTTCAATGATAGGTTGTTTCATTGTTGTTAGACACTAGACATTTGAGGCCACTTGATAGGCAGAGTCTGTGGGTGTTTGGCGTAGTCTCTGGCTTCAAATTCTGCCTTGGATCCTGCCTAACTCATTCGGCTTCCCTCCCAGGCTTCTTGATCACAAAATTGAAGGCCAGCTGCTGCCTGTCATTAGGAAGCCTAGTGAATGTCAACATGGGGCTGGGGCTGTCAGCTCTGGCTCAGAGGTTACCCAGGGAGACCTGAGTTCATGCTGCTCAGGGCTTGGCACAGGGCGTCTCGACTCATAAATAGAAATTTTCAGTGTTTGTCATTTTTATTTTTAAATAAAGTTTCAAATAGGATCATGGGCATTCTCAGGTTTCTTTCGACGTATTATGAGTGTGAATTGAAGGACCCTATTTGTATCCCCCCTGAAGCATTAATGAAGTAGCTCTCTGCCCTTGGCTTTATTCCAGTGATCTCTGTGTGTTTGTCCAATCCCTTTTGTCATATAGCAAAGCCCCAAGAAATGTTTTATGTGCTATACCCCCCCCTTAATGAAGACAATCCTATTAATCGTATTGTGCCCCATAGCCTAACAGTTGTGACTAGTCATTTGGTGTGATGTCTTGGTTGCTGCTCCTACATATGCTGCTCTTGTTCACATATGCTAAATTGCTAAACTCTCCTAAATTCTGCTGGATGTTTTGGCTGAATAATTTCTCCTGGCAGTTAGACTGCTCAGGTTGTCTGTATACCGGGTATTCTGAATTCGGTCTACATTTATGAAACCATTTCATACAGTGTAATGTTTTTGTTCAGCAAAGTCTTTTAAATGAGAAGAAAATGCTGACATTTGAATGGAAAGGCCACTGGCCTCAGGAAATGCCAGAGGAATTCTACAAACATCCTTTCTCAGTGGCCTAGACAATTGGGATCTAATTCTTCTTGGGCACCAGATGGAGGTAGTAAAAGCTGAGCTTCTAAATGGCATGAGTCTCTAGTTAAAGGGCTTGGTGCTGTGCCATGCAAACAGCCCTGTTTTTTCCAGCCTGCACTACGAACGGAAGCCAGCGCTCAGGGAAGGCTGACTGCCTCTCAGAACAGAGTAAAGTGAATCACCCTGGGGTGTCTAGAAGCCATCAGAGTTTAATAAGGGATCTGTTGAAAGAGGAAAGCTATTGTTACACCACAACCTTCACATATATTAACTCTGATGTTTCTGTGTTTGTTTGTCTGTGCCTGTGTGTTTAATCCTTTGGTATTAAATAATATAAAACTGATGACGTTCTTTCTTGACACATTTACCTTCCTCTCCCCCCCCATACTTCATTCTCTTTTTTTCACCCAATGTGAAAACGTGTTTTCTTTGTGATTAGTTGTTTTTTTGAGGGGGGGAGAAAGGGGCTAATGAGGAAGGAGCATGGAACTTGATAAGACGCCAAATGATTTCTCAGTATTTTATCTCATCATTAATCACATGATTCTTAGAACTTAGATATGTATTGGCTCAGATTTTGTCATATGATATTTAGGTATTGAGTTTTGAGCAAATTTCACATAATTTATATCTCTTGTAATTTTTCAACAATTTTGTGTAATTCTAATGATAAAAAAATAATGTAAGACTGGTATATTTTACCCAAATCCTCATGCTTGCTTGAACAATAATAAGAGATATTGATCAATGTTATGTATTTCATGAGAGAAATTGGGGGTGTTAGCCCATGCATTTTGCTTGTAGGCGCCTTCTTATCCATTCCTGTCAACCATGGCTGAGGTGGAAGTGGGAAGGAGGGAAACAAAGGGTAGTTATTTTACTGTATTGAACATATTGTCACAGATTAAAAAAAAATCACCCACTCTCAAGACTCTATAGTCATCTATCTCCGCGAAGGAAGAAGAAATATGATACATCTGAGTCTTCTTCCCAGTTTTTAAGGAAATGTGCCTAAATATTATAACTAGTTATCACTGACTTGTCAAAAATCCTTGTGTATCCCAGCGGTCTGCCAGCAGCAATGCTGGACAGAAGCACTGCTCGGGAATTGATTCTGTTAGCTGAACATCTGGCAGAACAGCCTGCATATTTACTTGGAAGAAATGTTCCCCAGCTGAAATAAGTTTGCTGCTGCGTTTCAGAGAACTGAAGTGCCACCCCGGGGTGCTCCAGGCATAAAATATATAGATGGCACCAGACAGTTGAGTCAATAAAAGCAAATGAGGATGAGATGAGACCCTTGTCATACATGGACTTCAGTGACAACTCCCTTACCCTAAGGTTTCCTAGCTAGACTTCAAAATGGAAAGTAGACGATACCCAGTGCATAATTGTTTTACTTGATACTGCTTATAGTTAGCTATTCTTTTTTCTTAAAGGGAGATTCGATTTAATAAATGCCAGGAAATAAAACTCCCTTATGAGAAGAAAAGAATTCATTACCAGAATACAATACTTGCAAAGTGTTTCTATGGTACAAGTTCATAGTGATTGGAATGCGACGCTGATTATGGAAAACATTCTCATTTGGCTGTGTTATTGTCTAACATGTCTGGCATGTATTGGGGTATTGTTTGCTGGATTGATTGTTTTTCTCATAAATGTGCGATTTTAACAGTAATGAAAAGTTCAAAATGTGTTTTTTGTCTCACCAAACTGATTTCTATAAATGGCTCTGTTACAGCTGGTGATCAGGATCATAAAATGTTTCTGTTGTGATTTTGTTATTTATTTACTTCTAAGGATCTCATGGCGCTGTATATTTTCTTGTAGGGCACTAACCAAAAAGTCCTCTAAGGTAGTAATGAGTTGAAATAAGTCTGAATGACTGAATACATTGACACAATCATTGACATGCCCAGTTTGCCTAAAACTGCAGCAAATGAATCCTACTAATGCGATCTTCTGAATTGGCTGAAATTTCCTTGTGATAGGGACATACAATTGTTAGTTGAAATAGTACTCTATTATAGACCTGGTCAAAGGCCCATGGCTTCAGAGGTCACCAGGGGTGAACGTGCTACTCTTGTATTGCCAAAGAGACACAGTGTCAACACTGTCTCCTAAATGTTAATGTACAGGGCCATAGACTATCTCTGCCCTCAGCCTTCATCAAAGAGGCTTCCTTTTGGAGCTGGTGTAGAGAATGATGGCTGCTCAAAGTGCTGAGAACAAGTAACGGTTGAGTACCGAGCTCATGGGTATGGGACGCTCATATTACCCAGGTCAGTGCTCCAAGAACGCTGAAGAATAAGAGGCAGGAAGAATTTAAGATCTGGACACTGGGGAGGAGGAATGTGAGACTCTGTCTTAGTGGAATGGCATGGCCGTGACACTCATGAACCCAGAGCTGCCATGATGGCCGGCATTGGGCTAGCATGAAACTGGGCCCTAAATATTCAGTCATGGATAGGGGAGGGGCTCATGAGACTCTGGCTGTCCAGTGGAACTGCTAGCAGTTGGGGGCTGCTGGGGGACGGGAAGTCATTGTCTTCCAGTGTGGCCAGTGAAGGGAGTACTCACGTTCCAGTGGATGGTTTCAAATCCGCTACCCAGAAAAGCAGCCTCAGTTAAACCTAGTGGGTCACAAAGCAAAAGCTGTAACAGCAATAACGAAAGATATGAAAGTGGGTTGGGGGGCTTGGCAGAGTGGAGGGGTTTGGTTGGTAGGGGGTGAGTGGAGGATACGACAGAGTGAAGGAATGGGAGTGACCTGAAAGTGTTATATACATACATGAAGCTGTCGAAAACAAAGCAAGAAAGAAATGTATAAAAATGGTACCCAGTGCAAGAGAAGTAATAACAAAATGAAAAAAAACATGGACTAGAGAGGTAGCTCAGCCATGAAGAGCTTCCTTAGATGGTATAAGACTCTGGGTTCCGCCTCAAGTATTGAGAAAACCTAACCCAAACAAAACCCAAACAACGAAAAGGCAGCCAATGGACTGGGAGAAAATATTGGAAAACCATCTTTCTGACAAAAGATGCCAGGCAGTGGTGGCACATGCCTTTAATCCCAGCACTCGGGAGGCAGGGCCAGGTGGATCTCTGTGAGTTTGAGGCCTGGTCTACAGAGCGAGATCCAGGACAGGCACCAAAACCACACAGAGAATCCCTGTCTTGAACCCCCCCCAAAAAAAATAAGAATTAGAAACTAAAAATTTCAAGGAACCCATAAAACTCAGTAACTAGAGAAATAAAAACCTCACACAGCCCAGTTAAAAATGGGTGCAGGCTCAAAATAGACTATTTGCTTAAGAAGATACACACAAAGGGTAACAGAAAGAAATGTAACATCTGTGGTCACCAGGGAAGTGCCAGTCATAACGATGGGTTTCTGCTTCACACCTGTGCAGTTCTCCCATCCAGAAGATAAAACATGACAGCTACTGGCCAGAGTGTGAAGAAAAGGAAATCTTGATATGCTACTGAGAATACGAATTTATATATCCATGATGGAAATCATTGTAGAAGCTTACTCCTCAAAGAATTACAAATAAACCAAACATACAATTCAGAGATCCCTGTAAATAGCAGAATCTTGAAGAAATGTCTGCTCTTCCCTGTTCATGGCAGCATTTTTTTGAGAGGCAATATGTAAAAGTGATTTAAGTATCTATGAATGGATGAGTAGGTAAAATTGTGATACACCTATGTATATATGTAGAAGTATGTATGCATACAGAATGTATTATAGATGATATACATCATTATGTATTGAATGTTCTGTTACATGTATACTATGTATAATGATTTATGCCCTGAAAAAGGACATCTTGTAATTTATAATAAATGGATGAGTCTAGGTACTGGAGGACAAATCTGCGTGATCTCACTTACATGTGCCATGTGAGGTAGCCAGAGACATTGAGACAGAGACTAAAAAGATGCTTACAAAGGCAGGAGGCAGGAAAATGCCACATGGTTGTTCTACAAGCCTAAGATTGCAAGTATCTGAGATGCAGAAGTTCAGAGATCTAATTATGCAAGGTGATTATCATTAATAATAATGTGTACTTGGAATATGCTGAGGGAGTTAATTTCCAGTCTTCTTACTGTAAATGCACACAGTAACTGTGTAAGGAGGTGGCTATGTGGGTTAGGTTGACTGCAGTAAGCATTGCTATGCTCCCAAAAGATACGCAATTTTTATTTTAAAAAGAATTCATTGGCATTTCCTTCCAGGCCAGTGCCACATATGTAGTACAATGTAAGCAAATACTGACAGGATCCATTGTGATTTATGATTCTTTTTGCCACATCATCTAGTACCAAGCAACATTTTATATAAGAAGTGAAACATTTTATACAATCTGAAATGCATTTACTTTGCCTTGTATTTGTTTAAACTTAAATATTTGTGATATTCATTCAGATTTAATTCTAACAGATGGGTTTCTGGTGAGATAATAAGAAAGAGAAATGTTTCAATTATACATCTTATGTAGGAGGAGGCTTAACCATAACAATGCTGGGGAATCACTAGACTGGTTGATTGCTACATCATTGAGCAATGTACAATTCCAGTCTGATAACTAGTAGTGTCTGGGAGGTTAGCCAGGCCAATTCAGGTCCAAATCCCAGCTTTATGACTCTCCCAGCTATTCAACCAACCACAAGTTCAGTGTGTCTGACTATCTTTTCCTGGGTGATGTTAACAATAGTATCCTGTTGCTAGAAAGACAACATAGTGTGAAACCTTAAGTACATGATACACAGTAACAATTCTGATAACTTCAACAGATCAAATTAGTTTTATTTACTGTAAATGGGTGGGCACTTTTAAATCTAATCAAAAGTGATAGACTAGAACACAAGTTGATTTTTTTTTACAGAAAATAAAAATAAAAATTTAAATGCAATGTATTTGGGGCATAAAATTCACTGTTAAAATTTCTTTTATCTTAAATGAAGATAAAGGCATAAAACTTTATTTGGGGGTTTATTTCTGACAGCCCAGTGTTAAACTAGTCCCAGAGATTACACAGGATGCTCAGATTTCTGTAGTAATCTGGTATTTTCAAATTAGGATTAGCTGAACAATATGTTCAAGGAGCAGTTTTTCCTTCCCATCTGCTAAATCGTGTGCTAAGGCTAAAGAAGGTAGACAGCACTTTCTCAGCTTTTAAGGTGATCAAAGACTTAAGAGAGGATAACATTTTGGTGGCTCACAGAGGAAAGCACAATTGTGTCTGATACCAAGGTGATACATGAGAAGTAGTGGGGCCGGCTACTGGAGGAGGCTCATGGGCTCCGATCACTTCCCATAAGAACATGGGAAGCGATGCTGTAGCCCTTTGAAGGGATGAGAGACCTGAGCCAGTTTGGTGGTTTTACGCATCCAGATGAAGTTTGCCTTTGTGAAAAAGGTAAAGCTGATAGATGGAATGGAAAGAGATAAAATTATATTGTTGATAAAAGGCCTATCATGATAGGACTTAGAGCCAAATCTGAGTTCTCTACTGCACACTAGTGGTATCCGTGACATAACCCCTCACTTTTGTTCAGCTTCCAGAACAGTGTGCTGTGAGGGACATCTATGTCCACGATTATTTCACAGTTGGTGATTTCAAGGAGAACCAAGCTGTTACATTCATCTCTACCATAAGACCTGGTGTGAACTATGAACCAATAGCTGAGGAGCCCCAACTGGATCAGGCCCTCTGGATAAGTGAGACAGTTGATTGGCTTGATCTGTTTGGGAGGCATCCAGGCAGTGGGACCGGAACCTGTCCTCAGTGAAGGGACATATACACATAAGTCCCTGGGGCTTATACAGGGACACTTGGCTCAGTCTGGGAGGAGGGGACTGGACCTGCCTGGACTGAATCTACCAGGTTGAACTCAATCCTCAGGGGAGTCTTTGCCCTAGAGGAGATGGGAATGGGGGGATGGGCTGGGGGGAAGGGGGTGTGTGTGGGAGGGGGGAGAACAAGGGAATCCGTGGCTGATATGTAAAATTAAATTAAATTATAAAATTTAAAAAAAAAGACCTGGCAAGTGTGGAGAACTCTTTCAGGATGGCAGTAAGGCTTGGATGGAATCTGGGACAGAAAGTAACACTTTTCTTCAGCCCTGTTGGGACAAGCTTTGCACACGGCCAATAAGACATGTTGCTGCATATTTTTTGTGTGCCTGTGCCATAATGGACTGGTCTCTGCTCTGTTCTATTCATCATTTAAATTAAGATGTTTGGCTCAGCATCCTCAGTGTATACAGAAGGTACCTAGTATATGGACTCTTTATGTCATAGGCCTAGGCATTTTTACTGACACACACTCAACGCCAATAACCACTCTTTTACCAACTGAATAGGATTTTAACTAGAATAATGGTGAAACATGTAATTATATTTTAGAAAATCTTGAGTTATTCAGTTGTGATCTCAAGAAAGACATTTAACAGACTTTCACTTAAAATGTATTCAACAAATGATTATTAGGTGCTGGCATGTATACTGTGGGTATACAAATGAAAACCGAGACTGGTTTCTACCTTCTACCTCTGCTATATATGAATGATAGAAATGAAATAAGAAAATGGAGGCGTATAAAGTGCAGTAAGACAAAGAAGCCTCCCAGCCAGCTTGAGATTCAAAAACTGACAGTGGAGGGAACATTTGACTTTGGCAGAAGAGAATGGTCTCCATGTGAGTGAACACGGGGCAGATGAGCTTGCTACAACTCAGCTTCATGAAGCTGTATTAGTTACCCCACTTATTCCCATGAGCGAAGTCGGTGGGAGAATGTTTTAAAGTGAAGGGTTTGCTTTGTCTCAAGGCTTCAATGGGTTCAATTCATGGCTGTGTGGTTGTGGAGCTCTTTCAGTACAGCATATCATTGTGCCGGAGCTTGTGGCAGGGAGCATCGTTACCTCATCATGGACAGGAAGCGAAGGCGAGAGGGGAAGAGAAAGAATCCCAGGAAATGATACACACACATCCCACAGACAATACCCCTGGAGACGTACCTTCTCCAGTTAGACTCTGACCACCTAATGTTTCCACAGTTTGCCAAAATAATACCGCTGCCTGGGCACCACAGAAGTCACATACTAGCATGGCGTTTCATATTCAATTCATAATATAGTAACATTAGTATCAGAAAGATGGAGAGTGTTCGGACTCTAACCAGGTGGAAAGGGGGGCAAGATGGAGTCAAGACTTGTGAAGATTTAAGGATGTTTTAAGGACAGATTTGAGCACTGGAGATAGGTATGTCTATTCAAGGCTGTGCTTCTTCCCCTTTCTTTTTCAAACAAAAACAAATTTAATTGGACAAGATGTGGTCAGCAAGGGCTGCCTTCCTACAGGGCATCTCTAGTCATCATCCCTTGGGTAGAAGCAAGTGTTTCCTGCTACGGTGTTAATTGTCTGCTTTTTGTATTGTTAATTAAAACTGTTCTTTGACACTCTCATGCATATATTGTACTCTCTTTAAAATAATGTTTTTACTCATTCTTTGAGAATGACATACAATGCATTTTAATCCCATTCATCTCTTTCACAGCTCCTCCCAGATCCACTCCCAGTCTGTGTCCATCCAACTCTGTGTGCTTTCTCTTTTCCTCTGTTTCTCTAAACCCATCTAGTCTAATTTGTATTGGCCATCTACTTCTTGGTGTGGGGCCTACCCTGGAATACAGGTCCGTGTGCCTTTTTTTTATACTCTTACTCTTCGTTATTGCCCTGTTGCACTTATCATTCCTTCCTTCTCCCTATGAGCCCCATCACACACCCATGCCTCATGCTCTTTTGTTTTGTTAAGAACTACTGATTTTTAACCAGAAGTCATTGTGGCCTTGGGTAGAGAAGTATGCCTTGAAGCCTGGTGGGTTTACATTTGTTACTCCATTGGATGTGTCATGGCCAAAAAAGGATATTTCATAATGCCCTTTATTATCTGGCTCTTACATCCTTTCTGTTTCCTCTTCCACAACGTTCCTTGAGCTTTGGAGGGGTGGTCTACATGTCCTCTTCAGAGCTGAGCCATCCACTGTCATTTATTCCAGTATCACCAACAGCCACAAGGCTTTGCATTCACTGCTATTCACTGAAAAGAGAAACTTCTCCAATTAAGGGTGAGAATAACATTTATCTATAAGTATTTATGTCAATATTTAGCCCAGATTGGTGCCATGACCATTTAGCTAAACAATAGTAGTGAGATCCCCACCGAGATCTTTGACCCTCCGAGCCCCCCCACTTTTTTGTGAGCTTACAGTGCCAGGCACATAGTCCATTCTATGGAGTGGGCCTCACACCCAGCCTTAAAGTAGTGTATTACCCTGATTAACAGTCGTGACACTATTACACAAACAGCAGCACCCTGCCCGGTAGATAGACATTTTTGATTGTAGGGTTCATATCTGTGTAAAACTGTGATAACTTATCTTCCCCAGTAGCCTGTATAGCTCCTTGGGTGCAATGAAAGCTAACCAGCAAAGAGGAAGCTCTAAGCTTAGTTCCTGCTCGCTTTCTTTATATTTTGCAAGTGAAGTGTGTGGTGTCTTCAGCAATAGCAATGAGGTCCCATTATCCAGTTCTTGTAGGCAGCCAAGAGAAATGGCGACGCCCTGTATTGTTGTGGAGGCCTTCAGAGTTTCCATGTGCAACCAACTCATGAGGTACCCTATACCAAAACTGGCATAGAAGTGTTTTTTTTTTGTTTGATAAAATTGGCATCTAGAAGTAGCATTATCTAGCCATGCAGGATATCTCCCTTCTATTTTTTGTTGTCTGTCTGTCTAGCTGTCTTGAACTGTTGCATGTTTCCATGCCTTTTTCATAGATCCTTCACTTTGGTTAAGCTCTACTCCTTGGCCTCCGTCTCCCCAGTCTCTTTGAGCCATTCCTGCTTAAACCATTCCACCCCCAGTACTCCTGCTCGCTACATCCTGTAGCCTGTGTTCTACTGGCTCCTCCCCGTTATGGCGACTTCCTCCTTCAGTTCCCCCTTCTAGTTCCTGGCTTCTGTAGGCTTCCCAAACTGAACAGGTAAAAATGAAGATTTGAAACAAGGATTTACATATGAGTCAGAACATGTGGCATTTGTTTCTCTAGCCCCGGATTACTTCACTCCGTGTATTTCTTCTTTCCAGAGCATTCCATTTGCCTGCAGTTTTCATAATTTCATTTTCTTTGCAGCTTAGTAGAATTCATTGTGTATACCATATTTTCATAATCTATGTTCATCTTTTGATGGAAAACTAACTTGATCCTTTTTCTCAGCTATCTTGTACAGAGCAACAATGAATATGGATGAGCAAGTATCTCTGTAGTAGGATATAGAGTCCTACTGCACACACACACACACACACACACACACACACACACACACACACACATATATATCCAGGAATGTTATAGCTGGGCCTTTTGTCAGTTCTATTTCTAGCTGTTTAGCAAACCTCCACACTGATTTCCATAGTAGATTAAGCAATCTACACGTTTCCTTACAACCTCAGAAACATCTGTCGTCATTTGACTTTTTTGCTAATAGCTGTTCTGACTTGGGCAAGAGGGTATCTCAAATTATTTTTAATTTGCATTTTCCCAATGACTAAGCATAATGAACACTTTCAGAAGTATTTATTAGCCATTAACATTTCTTGGAGACTCTCCATTCACTTGCAGAGCACATTTTAAAAACTGAGTTGTTCATTTCTTGCTGTTTTGTTTTCTAAGTTCTTCATATATTCCCGATATTAATCCCCCCAGTCTGGCCTGTCTGTGGCTTGCCATTCTTCTATAGATAACTGATTTTTCTGTGCTGCGATTAACCCTTGAAACACAGTAAATAGTCAGTTTCATGGTTAATAGGTTTTAGAAGTGTGTTCTTACCAAAAAATGTTGAGAATGGATGCAAACAATTAGCAATGCCCACCTTTAACACTTATTTTTTAAACCTTATACATAGCAATGGACTTCATTATGCAATTTTAATACAGAAGTCACTTTGTTCTTACTTTGTTTTTGAATTTCTAATGATTAAAACCCTGACTTACTACTTGACAATGCAGTATCTGTTTTGAGTACTTCAGAATATTAATTACCTCTGTCCTTACAAATACCCCATGATGTAGGACAGTTATTATCCTACTTTGTGTAAGCTAAATAAAGCACCTAAGGTAAGTGACATGTCCAAGATCTTGCAGTTGTTGAACGTTAGTGTTATATTTGAAAAGGAGCTCGTGAATTTTATGTTTGCCAGGCAGGCTAAGACCTCATTTATTGTTTTTCCTTTGGATAACTTAGAAAGGATTATGATGGGAGATTTCAGGCTGATTTTTTTTTTTTTGGAGAGGGGGACTCTAACCATTTTAGAGTTTTTCATCAAAGGTGTGTTTCTTTATTTTCATTATTGAAAGTTGTATGGCTTCTTGAGCTTTTGAAGAATCTATTAGTCATCCAACAAGTATTAGTGTCTATTACCAAGTGAGGGAGATACTAAGATTAATCGGAGGTGATTCTTGTCCTTCAGAAACAGACTGCGTCAGACATACAAACAAGCAAACTGAAATATGATTTATTATGCTCTATAAAAGCATGGAAAGGTAAGCAAGCACAGAAAATAAAGAACTCTCTACAGGGAGATTTCTAAGGGTTACTGATGTTTATCCTGGGAATAGAGGGTTAGGAAGGATTTTTCCTGGCCAAGAGAATTTGAAGTCATGAGCATGTCGGAGTGAGTGCACTGTGTTACAGGACAGCTAGGGTCATTTCACAATAGCAAGAATTTTGTGTGGTAAGAGCATCCAATACATATTTGGAAGAGATAGGAAGTGAGAAGGAGTTCAAATATACATCTATGCCAAACAGGGACAGTTCAATTTTCTTTAGTACATAATGACACATTTCAGACGTTCTGATGAAAAAGATGTGTCTTATATGAGATGTCTGAAGAATACATTGTGGTATTGTCTGAGGGATGTTAGTCATCAGGCATTTCTAAGCCAGAGGTTTAGACAGCTGTTGTTCCAACAGTGTCTGTGAAAATGTAGCTTGCACAATTGGTTGTGTATTATTTATATACCACTTTACTGTACAAGATTCAAATTGTCAAATTGAACTTTTAACGAGGGAAATTTGTCTTCTCAGTTGAAAACTTCATATTTAGCAACCCAATCCTAATATAGGCTCTTCGGTGTTACAAAGGCTGATATGTATTTTTTTATAACTTTCCTCAAAGATAGACATGTCTAAGATGTGCACTTAATAGATATGTCCAGTACACAGTTTGATATAAAGAATTTGGTCCTGTTGGGAAGATAGATTGACAAGCTATCAGCAATTTGAAGCTATATCACGTGATCTGGGAAGAATGTTAATGGTGAATGCTATGAACCAGGAGCTGAATCTAAAGACCAGCAGCATTGAGGACTGAGCAGGAAATAGAAGAATATAGTCAGATTTTTTTAAAGACTGTAGAGGGAAGGATGGGTAGGAAAATAGGAAAGAATAAAATTAGAATTCACTTGTGAGTTCTAAGTTGCGGGTCCCATTTCATTGTTCCTTTAACAGCAGTGCCCATAAAATTGAATCTGCCCTGCAGCCTCTGCCTATGAGAAAGAAAATCATCCAGATTATCCCAGAGTCCATTCCTAATTCAAACGTGGTCTGAATCTAATATTCATTTTAGTCACAAGTAACTATTACTAAGAACCGGGGAGATTTCCTAAAATGGTAAGGCTCTTAACTGTCTGTTCTGAGAAATGAGTGATTCACTTTCCCTCAGTTTCCTGAAATTATTTATCATTTAACTTCTCCACACGGAGCCAAACCCAGCAGGGAGTATACATATGTTTTCTTGACATTGCTTTTGTGTTAATTCTCTACTTACGAAGGAGATGGAAGGAAGTATCCTCAAACACCATGGGCCTTCTGATGGTGGCTTTTATGGATGATAAACATGAGAACTGACTCAAAGGTTCTTTGTCTTTGGTTCATGTGCAAGCACAGCGATTCATGCACACTGGTCTGTGGGAATTGAAGAAGGAGTGAGTATTGAGAATTATCAAGTGCTGAAAAAAGGTGAGAATTGTAACAGGGGTGTGAGGCATGTTATAATGGGGCATGGGAGGCATGTTACAAGAGGTGTGAGGCACACAGTGAACTCTTGTTTCAGCGCTAGTCTCAATAGATGGAAGACTATCTCAGCACATGGAATAGTACACAGTGCTCTGTGGATAATGAAAACTGAACAAGTTAATACAGGAAAATGTGGACTGCTTTCAAAGGCTCCGAGGATAAGGAAAGGGTCTGTTAGGATATGGAGAGGTGGGGCAGCACCAGGAATTGAGGGCAAGTCTTTCTTCCACTATCCTTTCTCCTTCTCTTTCTGTTGTCTGCCCGTGGAAGTTTTAAGTTCATTTTCAGGATGAAGGGAAGAAGAAGATAACTAGGCATCCCAATTGGGACCTATTTCATTGTGGAGGAAGACCATCCTATGCAATATAGGAGCAAAGGGCAGAAGTAGAGTCATCTATGTTATAAGTCCAGAGGTGGAGTTTGAGGGCACAGATTTCAGTGCTCTTCTTTAATTTTAGTTCTCCCCCTGTAAATTAGACAACTGGTTTACTAACCTATTGTGGATGGGAAGACTGAGCATCTCAAGAGAGTGAGGGGTTATTTGAGAAGGGACTTACCATGAAGGAATACAATGAGAGTTGAAGAACTTGAAGGTCCAGTTCAGTGGTTCTCAACCTTCCTGATGCTGTGACACTTTCGTACAGTTCCTCATGTCGTGGTGACCTCTACCATAAGATTATTTTGTTGCTCCTTCATAACTATAATTTTGCTACTTTTATGAACTGTAATGTAAGTATCTGATAAATGACCCTTGTGGGGGTCATGACCCAGAGGTTGAGAACTACTGGTCTAGAGGGAATCAGATCCTAAAACCAGTCTGGATAGGTGACTTTCTTCTGCAACACTTTCAGATCCAAGGGTTTGAGGAGGACTCAACATTTACCTTTATTCCAAGGTAAAGAGATTGGCAGATAGGTTAGAAAAGGACAGCAAGTGAAGTGAGAATGTTTGTAGTTTGAGACTATGTAGGGAAATAAGTGCAGCTTTGGATGCAAATATAACAGTTATAGATAACAAGGATTTCCCAAAAGATTCAGTCTACTTAAAATTACACACAAAAGTACTTCGGTAATATGACAGAGGTGCTGATGTTGAGCCAACAGCACGTGGAACAAACCACCCACAGATCTCTATTCTTTAAATAATTGCCTGTTTGTGCATCTACAAAGCATAACTTTATTTCTTCCTACTGCTTTTGTATTTAGATAGAGCACAATTTTGGGGACAAAGCCACTCTAGAGTGCTGTCTTCTGCAAACACAGGTTGGGCAAAGGACTGTGATGCTTGACTAATAGCCTTTCTTCTTTTTACTATCTCTGAAGATGTTTGTCCTCTTCTAATATGAAATGTTCTCAGCTTATGAAGCAGTTAAATCCTGATAAAACAATTGCTAACTGAAAATACCCATCAGCTAAATATAAACTCAATAACTTAGCCTCCTGACACCATTAAACTTGCTCAGAACCCTTTAACAAAAATCATCTAGCCAATTGTAATGTGGCAGAAAGTATCTCATCTACTTTGTTGAGTACTACATGGGAAATGATCAAACATAATAGTTCTCTGGACACTCCTTCCTATAAATATAAAGTTAAAAAATTAAAGGATTAAGTCATTCTTGAAGACCAATGTTAGCTCTCAGTTCAGTTATATTCCTTGTGCCCTTATTTCTGTAGCCAGGCTCACACTTGGTAAATAAACAGTGTTTATTGGTAAAGTTCCAACTATCTTAGAAATATATTTAGATAGAAAATTTATTCAGTATCTGCTACAGAAGTGTATTAGCATCATGCTCTTTGTAGAAATATATTTGTTGCTAAACAGTATTTTAGGTGTACTTATAAGGAAAAGAATACCATAAATTTTTTTTTCATAAACTGAGCTGATGATACCATTTCTCTCTGTGTGTGTGTGTGTGTGTGCGCGCGCGCGCGCATACATGTGCATGTGGTGTTAGAATTGTGCTTGTACATATTTATTGTGCTTTTATGGTCCTGTATTTATAACATAAAATCTACAGCCCACCTTTCCAAGGTTTTATTTGTACATTTGTGTGTTTGTATATGTAACATGCATGTTTATATTCTATATGTATCAACTGGTTCCTTAACCTTGTTTCTGTCTTTTTTTCTAACTAAAATACTTATAGTTAAATATGAACTGATTTATAAAAAAAATCTTTGTTCTTAAGTTTGTAAGAACTTTGTAATTAAGTTACTAAATGACTCTAATAAAATTTAAAATGAAATTGTATTTAATTTACAGATTAAGTCACAGAGAATTTACAGATTGATAATTCTTTCAAGGAACATTGTATGTTTTCCCATTCATTCAGTCATACTTGAGCTTCTAAAATCCATTGAAGCCTCTTTGAGAGGGCGGCCTGAGGAGCCACAGAAGGTTTGGATTGAGAAAAAGCACAACCAGATTCTCTTTCAAGCTTTGAGTTTATGCTACATAGAGATAAGGTTTCTCTGTGTAGCTTTGTGCCTCTCCTGGAACTCACTTGGTAGCCCAGGCTGGCCTCGAACTCACAGAGATCCGCCTGGCTCTACCTCCCTAGTGCTGGGATTAAAGGCGTGCGCCACCACCGCCCGGCTTGAAAATATCTTTAGTATAGGAAACACATTTGTTACATTTAATTGCTGACATTTTTAGATGGACTGTACCTGAAAAAAAAAACATATTAAAATGAAGCTCACATTATAAAGAATGGATTTTGGATTCAGTGTGGAGGTGACAGTAATGAAGGATCTGTATCTTGGCTAAAGAGGAATCCTTGAAAAGCTATGGAGATGCCATTTAGCTACTGAAATTAAAATGAGAGGATTGTGAGATCAGTTGAAATCATGCCTCACTGAGCACTTGAAGACAGCCCTTCAATTCTGTCCTCAAAGCTCCCTTACAGTGGGTGTCCTCGTATGTAAAATGAAAATGATCATTGCAGCAGGAGAATTATGAGGGTTGAATCACCAGCTCTTGTCCTGTGGCAGTTAATTCTGAATACTCAACGTAGTTTTCTAGAAGCTTCTGTTTCCATAGATGATTCAGTTGGTTGCCATTGTGTTCTATGCTCAGCAGCAGAATTTCAGGAAGGAAAGTTCCATATCATTTTGGTTGTATTTTACAAATCCAAGCAAAAAGGTGTGGACTACACAGCTTTCTTTCTGCATATTAATCTGCACTGGGATTTCTCTAGCCAGCTGCCCTCTTTACCCTCTGAGATGAAAGATAATCTCTATTGGGAGTTCTTTACCTTGTTCATATTGTCCTCTAAGATTAAAGATGCAATCTTTTGCTAGAGGAAAAATGTGCTTCTGCACCTCTGATTAGAGTAAAAAAGGACACAGACATAAAATAGCAATAACTGGCATTTGCCTTGAGTTTGTTATAATCTTTGGCTTGCTTTCATATCCTGTATTGTGTGTGACCCCAGAGGGACATTTGTCCATACAGAAATACATATTTAATATCCAACTATTTTACTCTCTCAGGTTTGGCTAAATATCAATTGATATTTTTTTTTACTTCTCTGAATTAGAGTTTGTGATCCTGAGAGATTCCTACTGCAAAACCACACAGGTAAAATGAGTTACCCAGTAGGAGCTTGAGTAAATACTTCGTGTTTCATCTATTGAAATGTCTTTCTCATGCCTACAATAAATGGTGATTTACTTTAGGAGGGAGTTGGAAACTCTAAGACTTTCATGGTTCTATGAGAGAATTTGCTGTTTAAGCCAGAGGCATGTCACACTAAATCTCAAAGAACTGGCTGTGTTGTCGACTGACCGGTGTTTGATCTGGCATCTTTTTTTCTTTTTAATTTTTAATCAATTGTATATGGGGCACATGTGCCATGATGCCTGTCTAAAGGTCAGAGAGCACCTTTGTGGAGTTGGTTCTTTCTTCCTTTTACATGGGTTCTGGGTTCCAAAACGACAGACTTACAGTCATGCGAGGAGTTAACACTGATGATCTGACTTCTCAAGAAGTGTGTGCTTACAATTTGAAAAGAGATGGTGAAAGCGCCTCAGAGGGTCATTATACCTAGACCACACCATCTGTACCGTGGGGTGATGCTAATCATGAATACAACCTCAGCCTGAACATCAGGTATTCAGGACTATTGCAGTCTGTCTTCTCAGACTCTCCAAAATGCTGTCATCTGCATATTGTCTGATCTGATGCTGTATTGTAGTCTCATTTATTTGCTTTCTGTTGCACACCTCGCTGAAGAGAGAAAACAAGCAGATGGAGACATTTTTATCACATTCTTCGCTGAAGCCCACTTTGGCATCCTGTAGCTTTTTGCGGTGAATAGTTGCAGAATAAATATTGTGGGAATTCAGGGACATGGTCTGTTTCATAGTGACTGGGGCAAAGGTGGTTGTACTGAAGTGGTGAGAGATTCTTGGTTTAAAATTTTCTTGAGAGAGGGGGTAAAAGAGAGGGGAATATGATTCATGTGACACAAAGTAAAAGTGAGACTAATGAGGTGGAGAAAAGAAACCAGGTTGCAGGGGCAGGGGTGCAGGGGTGCAGGAGACTATTGGGGGAAGAGAATGAATTGGTATGAAGTATGATGATCTATACATATGTATATGTACATATATATATACATGTTATATTTGTATGACAGAATGAAACTCATTATTTTGTTTGTATGCTCACTTAAAAGATTATTAAATGCTTTTTTGTAGCAATAAAACATATTACGTAAATACTTGAAAAAAAATAAAAGAAAAACCACAAGAAAGGAAACAGTTGACTTTCAGAGAGCGTAGACACTTTTGAAATTGCTTTACTTGCCTCTCTGATGCCAGATTTCCAATGACTTTCAAACAAAATGGATAATAAAGGAAGAAATTTTATGGATATGTCATTGCATTTATATTCCTTCCATAAAAATTTCAAGATATGGACCTAGTCTTTAATGTTATTCAAACATCCTTCTTAAACGGATCCAGGGGAAGGAGAAATGATGGTACAATATTATTATTGTTCCCATATTTGCTGCTGTAAGCAATGAAGTGCTTGCTTTGGTGAGCTGTCCTACAATGCCTGCCAGAAACCCTTTAGAGCAAGCTCTTATTAGAATTAATCACCAGTGTCAGCTAAAACAGTGTTATCTTTTCCTTAAAATTTAAGCAGACTGTTTGATCATATGCGTAGAATAGTTGCTATGTTTTAGATATGGAATGGGGCCATATGATGATGCTAATGTCGTTTGGTCTTCCCAAGGCTACAATGACTAAGAAGCGGAGGGACACGAACTCCCTTTCGTGTTCAGTAACGGAATTTTCTAGGTCTATTCCAATCATCCATGCCGGTAGCCATATTTAGTTACCTAGAACCGTGGGTTCCAGAGTGACCTGGAATTTTGTGTTTCGTTCTATCTGTTGAATCCTTTGTTAAGTCTCACTGATTATCTCTTGGGAATTGCTGCCTGCATCCCTTATTTTTCTGGAATGCAGTGTGACACAGGAAGAGGACCATGAGCTGGGAGTCAGAATGTCTGGCTTTAGTTTGGCTCTTCCAGCCATTCCGTGACCTCAGTCAGGACACCTACCATTTTCTGGCCTTTCTTCTCACTTCTGAGTATCTGGAAACATCAAATCCAGTGAGTCCCTTGAAGACATTCTGTCTGCACTGTGATACATCATGCTGGGAGGTGGTAACAGCCATTTACTTGGTGGCTCCATCTCAACCTCTGCCTTTCTGAGCAAGAAGGTCAAGTGCGAGCAATTATCCTTGCTACTTTATGTTCTCAAGCCTGCTAAGCTTTTGTTCTGTTATGCATCACTTGTACAGTTACCATACTCCTATACATTTCAATTAAAAAATTTTTATTTTAATTTTTTAAACACCAAACACTGAGTTGGTTCTTTCTGTGACATTCTTGTGAAATTTGACTCATTGCTATGGTTTGGTTGGCGTCTTTCAAAACAGTGCTTCTCAACTTCCTGGTGCCATGACCCTTTAATACAGTTCCTCATGTTGTGCTGACCCCAAC